>JARQTJ010000842.1:0-123270 GCA_030142635.1 Trachelus troglodyta | reverse complement strand
CCCGACACCATGGTCTATACGTGTAGCTTCACTAACAGGGTGACTACTCTTATATGACTACTCGAATGAATATGCTCTACCCGACCAAAGAAATAGGAAAAGTAAGACAATCACAACGGAAAGTGAGAGGGAACAAAGCGAAACGGAATGAAAGAAATGAAGATAGAAATAAAGAAGTGAAGAAGTAGAAAAGTAAGAAATAGAGTTATAAAAATGGAGAACAAATGAGGAAAGTGATAAATAAGAAAGTGAAGAATGAAATATAAAGAAATAAGGAAGTAGAGAAGAAATAAATATAGAAATAGAAGGTTGGAAATGGATGACAGGTGATTCCAGGAGACCGGTATAGGAGACCCGCTCGAGGAAGAATGAGCGCTCCGAGTCCGGGCACTACCTCGAGCGCTTCGCCCGCTCCCACTCACCGAATCCTGCGCGACGAATTTGCGCGCACACAATTTTTGGCAACTTCCGTACTTCTAAATATGCTTAGCCAGAATTTCCGATTTCTAAGTGTTAATATTTTACTTCATTGATTGAATTAATTATTTTAATGTTCCAAGCACCTAATTTATTAATATTTTAATTTGAACGTGATTTATTTTCGGTATTCTACAATTTCAATTTAATTTTCATCTACTCCGTATATTCTGCGAGATTTTGATTTATCCTCAATTTTATATTTTGAATAAATTTTGAATGTAAATCAAGAACCAATAATATTTAGTAGTATTCGGAAAGCTTTAGTCAATGTTTCGAATTTTCAATATTTGTGTGGAACTAATTTTTTTCTTCTTCTCACTACCTTTTTCTTTTTATTCCCGATGTGTGCCCTCAAGTGATGAAATATTTTTCAAAAATTAAGGTGCTACACGGGCGTCAAGTTAGCACCACACTTTCTTAAAAATGTCTTTCAAATGTTTCAACAATAGGCTTTTTAAATAATTCTTTAGAAGTTCTATAGTTCCCGGTCTCGTCGTCCTAAGGGTTGCTTTGGGAACCAGCGGTGAGTAGCGGAGAACCTCTGCCCGACAAGCTACGCGTTCTTGTTTGCGTTTAACTCGGCTACGACGGGATTCGCATTATCGACGGATGCGATGATCACAAAATCCTACTTGCCGACTCGCCGTTAGGATTTAGCGCCATAATTTTGATATTGCCTAAAACCGCAACGTTATGCATCTCCCTATTCATCTCTGACTGAACATCAAACGTGGATGGTGCTTCGGTTAGTGCGTATGATTCTTGGGTACCAATATCACGACCAGTCCAAAACGTGGGTATTGCAAACCGGCCTTTCGCTCAGGTTGCACGTCAACACCGAAATAAAATTGGTTTCAAGAAAATCGGCCCACTGGCAATTTCCCTAGTCATCTCTGCTATTATGAATGAAATACCTTCCGGTTAACAATTTCAGTTTCCGTTTTCCACTGTAACAAATGCAAGGTTCCGTTTCGGTTCCTTATTTTTCCGGCTATTAATCGGTGATCCATTTCGGTTTCAGTTACGATTACGGTCCCTGATTCAAACAGTTAATATGTCGGTATCAGTTGGACCGATGGTAATAGTATGTTTCGACGTTGACTGAAGATATTTTACCATCATACTTATCCTTCCGGAATATTCCAAACCTGTTTTACCGATGGCTATTACAGAAGTATTCACTCGGTATGAAATAATATTTGAGAGACATCTAGAGATTTCTATAGAATGACTACTCACAAACTGCTGGCAATTTCAAGAAAGTCAATCGCGATTAGAGTATAACTAAAGATGGCTGAAGGTTTGTTTGTATCTTGTGATTAACCTCTGTAAAATATCGTTCATCGCACAGTACATATTTTATTAAAGAATACACACCCAGTGACGAAATCTTCTCTAAAGAAAAATGCCACCAAAATTCCGAAGAACTTTATCCGGGGAAGACCTGAGAGCAGCGGACGAGGTTGAAAAGGTACGTGAGCAACGCTGTCACACGAGTAGAGTGGCAGCTGCTTGAAATCAATATGGCCGCGGGCGGGATATTTCACTGTTATTCAAATTTTACTTCACAGGAATCTCTTTTGGAACATGACAGTGATCCTGATGAAGATATGTTATTTAAGTACGTATCTCATAAAGTGAACTTGAGTAATATTATTCAATAACGTCACCAGTCAGTTTTATGCGTTATGCTCAAACCATTTAAATTAAATTTTTACTAATCTACAGATTTGTCACTCACAAGCATTTCTACTACCCATTAAGTCTAACATTTTGTTACTTAATAATGACTAAAATGGTTTAAGCACAATATATAAACTGCAATGCATGTTATACTTAACAAGAATATATACTCAAAGATAATCTTTTTTTTGTCACTTTAGCCGTCCAAGTACATCTACCGAGGACGTACAAGTTCACGGGAAACTAGACAGGTAAAATATAAATATTGTTAAAAAAAATGTTGCGATACTGTCTACCAGTGGTAAAATACAAAATGTATAATTTCTGATATTTTATGTCACAAAGTGTCAGGATACAGATAAAAGAAGTGACTGATGTGATGCGGGACAACATGCAAAAAGTAATCGAGAGAGGAGAAAGAATGGAGGACTTGCAATCAGCAAGTGAGCGTTTATCAATGGCAGGAAATGAATTCCGAGATGCAGCGAGAAAGGCGCAAAGAAAAGCTTGGATGCAAAATGTTAAAGCAAGAATCATAATAGGTGGGATAACTTTGACGCTCGTCCTGTGTATAGTTGGTAAGGATTAACGTACCATGTACTATTAATTAATATTTTTAATTATTTTGCGAACAAACTTAAAAGTAGCACTTTTTACACTCATATGGTTTAGTGGAATTTCATGTGATAATAGACAATTGCTATTTTGGATTTTAACCCATTCATTGCTTACAGATAATTTATGGTTCGAATTTATTTTCTTTCTATGATTCTCTTTTTATTTTTTTATTCACTGCTATCTTTAATTTCGTCATCTGTAGTTAGAAGAGCATGTATCATTTTCAGTTCTGGACATCATGGTGCTTTACCTGGTACTCAGATAAAATGAGGGTTGACAAGCATTCGATATAAGGAATTAAGGTATTTGAGTTTCCTATTGGTATTTGATTGAGAATTATCAATTGTACAATTTACGTACGATTAATTAACAATATTCACGTATTATAACAGCTGCAAGTAAAGCACTCAAATATCTTAATTTGTAGTCGGTTATCTAAAGCCTTATCGATATTGTTATCAGATATACATTTGTTTATCAATTTCTTTTTACAGTGCCGATTATCGTCAAGTATTCATGACCATACCACCGTCTCGACGTCATCCAAAATCATCATGTAATTCCTATTGTAATTTTTGACTATATTCCTACTATATATTTTTATTTTTTTCTAAGTAAATCGCGTATATTATATTTTATCTATAAGTGTTAATAAATTTCGAAGCGTATAAAAATTCATACTACATTCAATTACCTGTAGACAGCAGATAGTATTTCAAATAATTATTTTGTATACCAGCGAAGACCGAAATTACTTTTAGCAAAATAAGCTGTAAATTCGACTAATATAAAAGGTGAATGGTTGAATCTTTTGATAACATAAGATAGCGGCTATACACCCATAACGTTCACCCTGTACGAACATACTTTGGGGGCCGATAAAGCGTATGTTTTAATCAACTTTAATTATATTAATGTAAAACTTCAATAAGAACCTAAACTTCTGGTCCACCTATATTCTTGTATAATTCTGACTCAAACTCATAACTTTGATAACCAGATCGTCTAACATCTGCCATTACATAGACGTAGGGTCTTGTGATCGCAACATAAGAATCTTACCTCGTAAAACAAACCATAAGTCCAGTTAACTGCCTTTAGTGCATGTGGTACTTGTCTCAACCCCTTAAAGGCATACTCACCAAGTTTGTATGTCCATTTCCGGTTTACGAGCTGAGAACTAAACTAACCTAACCAACACTCTAGTGTCTACTCACATAATTACAGGATAACATCTACAAGGATTAAAGTCAGCTGGTAGGGTAAATTTTGTCAAGGCCTTTAAATAGGAAGAGAGAAATTATTTAAACCAAAAATTCATATTTTACAGTGTTATGGGACCAGAATTAGTTTGTTATCTACTGATATTTTTAGAACCAAATTACTGTGGGTTTAAGATTTAAATACTTGCTTTGTATTTTTCATCAATTCACTTGTAATAATGAAACAATGCTTCTTGGAAATTTTCTATTAAAACACGTTTCTCGTGTCAATCAATCAATTCTTTCACTATGCTATTGGTACTCCTGTGAACTATCATGGCTTCTGGTGTTTTATGGTTGTCTAACATAATTGGTACTGTGAGTATGATTAATTTTGGCGTTGCATTATCACCTTCACCATCAAGACAGTTCAGCAGATAGTAAGTCCCCTTGAGAGAGAAAATCAGAAATGAAAATTGACACGTTGGCTAAGCTGAAGGATCAGATCTCATCCGGTTATCACTGAGACAGGATAGACAGCGGTTGCAGAAAGATTTTTTGTGGTTTGATGAACACCTGTACAAGTGAAATTTTCCTGAATCTGAACTTGGGACTGCTGGATGGTAGAGACTGATGAATCGATAGAAGTTGGATTGTCTTATAAGGGATGTAATTGATTCAATTTTTGGATGAATTTTTCGAGATTTCTTAGGTCTCATACTTCGAAACTCTTGTCTCAATACAGTAATTCTGTAATCCAGCACGTTTCAGGGGTCAGAGGATAAACTTTTGCTAGCACTTTCTCAACAAGTACGATTCTTAGTGTTCTTAAATTGTTTCTGTATCCTGTTATCTGCTACTAAGGTTTTCCCATTGTTAAATCCTGCTGTTAGGACTTCGCTGTATCTTGAAAAATTATAAACCATTTTTTGTCCATAGAAGTTCCCAAGTTTTACTGTAATCAGGACATGATAAGTACCATGTTCTCGAAAAATCTCGACTCGTTATGGCTACTGTCAACCAATTTTCAAAACCACTTACCAAGATCGTTGATTCACTTTCGTCGTCATAATTGTACACGTGGTCGTGATCCTGAAAATACCATTTTTCTCATTCTCCTAATGATTCTGTATTTTTTAAAAATAATTTTTCTCAATTCGTACAAATGTTCCCTATTGACCTTGATCTAGATTTCATTTCCGTCAGGACTCAGGATGAACAAGCGGAAGTTGTATCTCGTAGTATCAACAGCGTTAATGAAGCAGGAACTTCCATAACAGGAATGTGGAAATCCCATTTCCCACGACTGAGATGGATCAGGGAATTTCAGTGATTTTCCGAGAATGTCCAAAGGTCGAGAAAGGTTTTCAGGCTAATGGAGGTTACCCTGGGTTATCATGACAGGACGGATAATAAACTTCATGTCATAGACAAATAAGATATGTACGTTAGTGAATGGGAGTCTAAGAAGTTGTATGGACATTGTCGACTGGCAAGAATAACGTCCTCGTAAGGACATTGCCATTGAGGATCCTTCCAAACTCTTCTTGTCATATCATCATTGTCAATCTTTTTCGAAATTTTCTTGAATTCTCTCTGTTTTTTCAAATCAGCAATGACTGGACAATAAACTCATGAACCTCATAATGTTTCTTTACCGAGTGTGATTGGTGTTATTTTTCCAATCGAATTGTGGACCACCTGTTGCTACTGATTCTGGGTAGGTTACAGTCGACTGGTTGTTGGCCGCCAGCGCTACTGATTTATCGTGAGAATAAACAAACCAGAAATTTCGTTTTGTAACCAAATTCGAGATTGAATTTTGAAAACAAATATTCACGAATGAGCTGTTACCTGACGATTCGATAAAATTTCTCTACGAAGGAAATGTCAACAATCCAAATTAGTACAAAACGAATACCAACAGATCCATATTTCACCATTGATTAAAAAAAAACATCAAATTTATAGCATATTTCATAATATAAAATAATACTTTTAATTTTTACCTCAAAACTATACAAAATTACATTCAAGTCCTAATTAGTGCATAACCGAAACCATGACGGTTCTCAAAATTAGCTGCTAAGCTACATATTAATATTCCCATACGAGCTGGTAGTCGTAACAATAGTTAACCCTTAAATAAATAGGTGCAGTCTCAAAGACCTCATCAATTTTTTCTTTAGCTCCAAATTTGTCTCTATGTAAATTTTCAATGAATTAAAAAAAGACCTACCAGATAATTAATACTTGATACTTGGTCATTAAATTTGTTTAAACTAAGAGAAGAGCGACGTGAAGCTCTACTTTTTAACGAATCTATTCGTTTTAGTAGTCCTACAATCGAGCTTCATAGCTTGAGGTCTCGCAGACCTCACCTTGTAAACTATGTTTCTATAGTTGGACATGTGTAGTTAAGAGTTAATACGACAGCCATCATAGTCACAATAAATTCAAAGATGCGCGTGCCTGTTCCTCGCTTACCCGAGAAAACATAAAATCTTCAATTCCTGTTAACGATTCATTGAATATATCCGTTTATAGTTACCAAGAATATCCAGTACCGATGCAGTATGGATAACCAGATCATCCTATCACACATCACAGAAACGATCTTCGCATTCCGCATGGGGCTCTTAAAATAGCTATAATTCCTTACTGCCATCGTAACTCTGAAAACATCTGTAAACTGTTTCACGACCAATTCCCATGCATTTGATATACGTATATAGCAAATGTATGACAAATGGTAGTTAACAGTGTATTCCAATTCATTTCTTGAGGATGCATTTTATTATCAACAATATAATGTCATGGTATTATGCAAAAAAAGAATTTTCCTCGTCAGTTATTAAGTATGATTAACGGCTGGTTTCTTTACTTTCGGATAATTTTTATCTAACAGATAGCTATCCTCTATACTAAGAGATATCTTCCGTATAAAGTTATCGGCAACTTATTCTAAGGTGGAGAAACCGGCCGTAAGAGGCACGAAATAAGGCGACAAGAATTTTATCAGTTCTACGCCAATGCGCGCCAATGACAGTCGGTTATTGTGTACATACGTAGTCGTGGTTAGTTTAGTCGTTGTTGCGGCACTCACCGATGCCGATGTTAGCCTCCCGCAAAGCCGGTTTCACGAGTCTCAGAACCGTTCCAAAGTAATATACGGGAGTGAAGGAATTCCTTGTTATTCAGAGATGACGGAATTATATCAACTACTAATCTCCGCGGGTGTCGTGCTCCTGGGTATCTTCCTGTTTACGGGAAGTCGATGGAGATTTCTGTACATTCTGTACAAAACGTTGCCCCGCGATATCCTGTGAGTTTTTACTTGTATCAACGACCTATGTATAACGTATATAAAACAAACTTGTACAATAAGATAATGTATTAATCATATACGAGGCCAACTCATATGCGTATTTAATATTTATAATAAATACGGCGCGGAGTAAACTGTTGATAAGATACAGTCTACTCATTTATTTTCTCTGGACTAGAACTCGTGATAAAAATCGATTTACTGAGAATCGATGTTTTAGCCTGTGATTATCGATATTTTATATCGATTCTTTAGACTTCGACATATCGACAGACCAGTTTAAATCCTACGAAGTCCAGCTCTTGTGGCAGAGTTTATTAATATGTTTTTGTTTGGGTTACATGGTTTGGAAATTAGGTTATGTTCCATTTCACAATTCAAAGTATACTTTTCAGACTTCACGTATCGTCCAACAGTCGTCTTAAGGATATTTAATGCGACGGAGGTTGTCTTTTGAGCATCTGAAAGATTATTAAGACTTATGTTCTGTCTTATACACTGATAATTCAAGTTATTACTCAAATTTATGGAAATTGAAATTAACGAACTATAATTCAATTAGATTTTTAAGTATGTTTCATGCTTTGTCATTAATTTTATAATTAGACGTCTAATCCCTAGTCCTAGACGTTAATACGTCTACAAAGGTAAATTCCGAGTGTAGATTTAGAGATGAAATTTTCGTAGAAAAAAATATTATACGCAGGGGAAAAAAGCGTCGCGACACCCACGCTGTATTGTTACGCAATAGGGGTCTGTAGTACGTATACCCTTGAGAAATTCTTTTAGTGAAAACAAAGTTTGCTCATATGTTCCTCGTGCTGTGATTAGGATTGCATAATAGAAGCCATTTGCATCGCACCTGGGTCCCTGCTTGAATTGATACGTTACTGAGGCCCACTCGGTCTCATGGTGGTGATAATAGATGCTGTGGAGTATGGTTAGCGTTCGTATGGCGCGTTTGGAATTTTAAAGGGTCTGACTGACTGCTTCCTCAATTACATTGTTTTGATGGCTGACATAGTAATTTTGGATCTTTGATAGAACAGGTCAGTATCGTCATGAGTGACGAAGTTGTTGTGCCCTTGACCCAATCTTCACCGTTGGAGTCATTATTTATCCATGTAATTTTTTTTCCTCAATGGAATCCCAATTTCTCTGTTTCTTTGTTTCGTTATAAAATCATTTCAAAATGAATTATACAATAGGCCAAGGCATTGCACATATTGCTTGAGGTATGCTGCAACGTGAGTGACCCTGACGTGGTTGGGGTCAGCGTGAATAATCATGCATGAGGTGTCGCTGAACTAATAATATACGAATTAAGTTTATATGAGCTACTTATTAATACTTATTCTCATCTCGAAGATACGGTGTATTTTAGTGTTTTAGTTTTTTTTTTGGGATAGGAATTTTTTGACAATTCTACTTCATTTCCTGTTATTCCAAGCGTAAGCGATCAGATTTTCAGCCACACTGAATTTTGATCTGCCAGGTATGCTAATCATTTAACCTTTGAGCGGTACAAAGTAACGCGTGGCATAATTCTTTAAATGTTTTCGGAAATATTTAACCAAGAACGACGTGCATGACTCTTGAATATTTCATATACTACTTAGGATGGGTCAATCAGTAGACCCGTGACTACTTCAACGAAACCTGTGACGTAAAATTTCAAGCACGCACGTGACATAGTATAAACATTTAATAACAAAATTTTTCTTTAAATACGTGATTAATTGAAAAATATTATTTTTCAAATATGCACGTGTGACAGTACTAATGGCTAATTGTGAATTCGTAATTAACGCAATACGGAACAATAATTCATGAGAAAATGATATAAGTTCGAAGCTTCAATACATTGTTTTGATTCTAATTAATTATATTCATACGATCGTCAATTCGCTAATTGTCTATTGCCATTATAGCGTAATTGCCAATTATTCCTGATAATTAATCCAATTGATTTCGATCCGATACCTTCGCACTATTTCAATCGCACCTGTAACTTCTCTTTATTATTTCATTTAATTACATTTAATCACCGTAGAATAATGACTCTAAGGGCCTAATCGCCTAGTGTCGGATGACTGCGTTCTACAGCAAAGGCGTATTCGCGCAGGGACCTGATAATTTATAAAAATTCACCGTGGGAGAGAATGGAATGGATAATTAATAAAAATGATTTATGTAATAATCAATTAATAAACTTAGAAAACTTTTAGTCTATGTCAATTCTCAGCGAAATTTATTATTTCCTATGCTATCTATCGTAGTCACTTTTGACACACCTTAAAGTGTGTTATTGGTCCCACGTATCTCAATGTACAGATAAGACACCTGCCACTGTGTAAAAAGTGACTATCATAAAAAAATAGCTCACTGTGATTTGCAGTGCAGAAAGGTGGAATCAATGCCAAAGTCATTTAATCTGGTATGACATATATGCATAAGAGTCCCAATAGATATGTATACTCATGCATGATTCGAAGTCTTGAATGAATAACATTTTACATGCTTAGACAAAAGTACAGTACGTTAAATTTCTACTGTTAACAACTCATGAAACATACATTATTTTGAAAAAAATTGCAATCAATTATTTAAAAAAATTTTGAAAATCAAATTTTCAAATATACCCGATGTAAAATTTGACAATTATACAAAAAAATTAATCCAGCATGTATCTCATGTGAGACTGAAAATTCGCTAATATAAAAATAAAAGTAGGGATCCGCATGTGGCATAAGCTGCCCGCGTGACGTACTCCAACACGGTATTAACCAATTTGTTAGAAGAGAAGAGGATGTTACAGGGGGTAGAGTCCATAGTACAGATATCACCATAGTTAAAAACATATGACCCGGTGCGAATGATATTGTCAAACAGATAAAAAATTGATCTTATGATATTTCAGTGGTGCCTTTAGATTTTTCCAAGTGAACGCATTGCTATGGTGGTGGGAAAGAAAAGGATATACCGTGGCTGCAGTATTCAGCAGATTGGCAGTTGCTCATCCAGAAAAAATTGCATATATATTCGAGGAGAAGGAATGGACTTACCGGGAGGTAAAACTAAATTTTTTTTCCGTTTATAAATATTCAAAATTTACAATTTACTCATATTTATTGCTTTTCCTTTGATCAGGTTGAAGAATTCACCAATCAGGTCGGACGATATTTTAAGTCTAAGGGATTATCAAGGGGCGATAGTGTCGCTCTTGTCATGGAGGGTCGTCCTGAGTATATTGGAATCTGGCTGGGTCTTAGCAAGGCAGGATTTGTCGCTGCACTTGTGAATAATAATTTACGTCACGACGTCCTGCTGCACAGTATACACGCAGCGGAATGTAAGGCTGTGATATATGGGTCAGAATTAAAGGATGGTATGGGGATTTAATATTTTCTTCATAGGATATAATAATCCACTGAGATATATAGTGGGATATAAATTTTATTATTATACTTATTGATTTTAGCTATTGAGGATATAAGTGATAAGATACCAGAATTGACTCTTTATCAATGGTCTGAATTATCCAATACTCCAATCCTGGATCGAGCTATTGATCTGTCAGCAGCTTTGGCAAATACTGATCCTGATCCTTTATTAGAGGATTTGGCATTGGGACATCCTAGGGATAAACTTCTTTATATCTACACATCCGGTACAACTGGCATGCCTAAGGCTGCTGTTGTCAATAGTCTTAGGTAACTGATATGGATCATTTTTCATTCCAGTCATTGTCTAGTCATTATTACTGGGCAATGCAGTTGCATACGACAGCAGTATGCAAGTCTGAGTTTCTGGTAGTAAAGAATAATAAAAGTCTTAGGTGTACTCTCGTGCATTTATAATTACTAATTTTTTTTTATAGTATAGGACCACTTGCGTATATTTTGGACTTTTTGTGTTAGTTTTAATATTTAAAAATTTCTTTTTTTATAATTAAGGTATATGCTGATGTCTTGTGGAGTACATGGAATGCTGGGTCTACGTGAGACTGATAGGATATATGATGCTTTGCCACTTTATCACACGGCTGGTGGTGTTGTTGGTGCTGGACAAGCGTTGCTTCGTGGAATCACTGTTGTTTTAAGAAGAAGATTTAGCGCATCGAAATTTTGGCCGGATTGCGTTTATTATGAATGCACTGTATGGTTATATAATAATGGAAGGATTTTTTAGGGGGGATTTGATTGTTACAAGGCTGTACAATAAGGTGTTTTCTTTTTGACTTTTAGGTTGCACAGTACATTGGTGAAATTTGTAGATATCTATTGGCCGTGCCCCAAAGTCCTAATGACACTGCTCACACAGTGCGTCTGATGTTTGGAAATGGTCTCAGACCTCAGATTTGGAAACCATTCGTTGAGAGATTTCGGGTAAAGCAAATTGGAGAATTTTATGGGGCTACTGAGGGCAATTCAAATCTTGGTAGGTACTCAAAATTTAATGGATTATACATATTTTGAAAAAAATTATGTGTTGAACAATATTTTTTTAGTTAACATCGATAGTACAGTTGGTGCTGTGGGATTTGTACCTAGATATGCCGGTCGTATGTATCCTGTTGCCTTATTAAGAGTAAACGAAGATACTTGTGAGCCAATCAGAGGACCGGATGGTTTATGCATAGCCTGTAAACCAGGTAGATAATTTTGAAAAAATGTAACTTTCAAAACAACTCATTAAAAAACATTGTCCTAGGCGAGCCTGGAGTGCTGATTGGAAAAATCAATCCGAAAATAGCTGTAAATGATTTCAGCGGATACGCAGATAAGAAGGCTTCTGAAAAAAAAATCATTCATGACATATTCAAAAAAGGCGAACGTGCCTTCAATTCCGGTTAGTTTGGTCTTGCTCAGAATAATTAATCAACCTCTAACTCAGACTGTAAGCTATACCCTACCTTACAGGTGACATTCTCGTGATGGATGAGTTTGGGTATTTTTATTTTAAAGACAGAACTGGCGATACTTTCAGGCAAGTAAAGAAAAGAAGGGAAAATTAAATTTTTCCAGCAATTTTCTTCATACGGGATTAAAGGAAGTCGTTAGATGGGTATGTTCTGGCTGATTGCATCCTTTATCGAAATGTTTGTTCAGATGGCGAGGTGAGAACGTAGCTACTTCAGAAGTGGAGGCTGTGATAAGCAATGCGATAGGCTTGAAGGATGCCGTCGTCTACGGGGTCGAGGTAATATCCCTTCTCAATTCCCATCGGTTGGGAAGCCTGTGATCGTGTAGGGTACATCAAGCGGATACATCTATTTGCTTGTAATCGCTCTTTAAGGTCCCAGGGAACGAGGGTAAGGCTGGTATGGCAGCCATTTACGATCCAGAACACTCTCTCAACTTGAAGGAACTAGCAGAAGGAGTGAAGAAAGCATTACCAACCTACGCCAGGCCATTATTCCTTAGGATACTAGAAGATCTGCCGATGACAGGTAATATTTAAAAAAATGTAAATTCTAAAGAAAAACAGAAATTCCTAACACATGAAAAATTCGTTCCAGGAACATTCAAGCTGAAGAAAACAGATTTACAATCGGAAGGTTTCGATATAAATAAGGTAAAATTCCCCAGTAAAATATTTAATTTTTGATTAATTGAATAATTTATTATACATTTATTTGATAGGTCAAGGATCCTCTTTACTTCCTCGACAGAACGGGTACCTACGTAAGGATTACGGAACAGCTATACAAGGACATTCAGGAGCAAAAAATGCGAATATAACGAGTATTCTCTAGACTATAAGGTCAATTAAGAAGAGAAGGAAGTTGTCCTTGATCGAATCAAATTTTGAAATTCTATAAAAAGGAAGTTGACCCCTGCTATCGCTAGGAATTTATTTGGTGATTCAAGCCTATCTAGTTTGTCTAGTAACTCTAAGTTTTCCAAACGCATGCCCTGCATTGTAACTAAGGCTTGGTTAGACCGTGTTGCGAAGTTTATTGTTAAGTTGAAACAAAGTTTCGGGAAGTCTCTAATTTCATTAAAGCTTTTGCCTTGTGGCATGTTATGAGCGCCCTCGTTTCACGCCATTGGTAACAAGCAATTTTCCAACAAAGAAATCTTTTTATTCTTACATTTAGCTTTTTCTTTCTCTTCATTTACATTAGACCTTCCTTTTACAATTCTACGCATTTAATTGTAATATACTATAGTGATTAAGTAGGTGTACTATAAGGGCATGTTTGACTGACGCTGTAAAATGGATAAGGTGAAGTTATGTAAACAAGCTGTAATTAATCAGTAGAGTACAATAGTAAATAGTTAATAAATAAGTACGTATACGAACCTCAATCCCACTTTTAATGATTGTTCTATAAAATTTCCAAACGAGGAATAAATGACAGGTATTAAGGTCTATTAATTTATAAACATCATATGCTTCCAGTTTAATGAAATCTTATTAATAGATTTTCCAATACGGCCCAAGGCCTCAAAATCAATGATAACAAATGTGTAATTATTTTCAAAATCTTAAAGATTCCTTTATCTTTGTTTTTCTAAAGAAATAAAAGTTTGTATCCAATTTTTTAATTTATGAGGTCTGTGTCAGACTTTCTAAATGTAAACGCAGATTCGAGGAAATACCGATCTGCGATTGGCTGAACGCCAGACAGCTTATTTATTTGGTGAACACCCGGTATCGAAGCGGTAGCAGAATTGTAAAGAAGCGTCTTTTATCACTACGCAGTCGCAAACTTTAATCAGGGGTTCTCATTCTTGGTATGATCGAATAATACGCAACACAAATAAAATTCTAATCACTTTTCACATTACCCATTATGTCACAAAAAATGGACAGCCTCGAGCTTTTTGTTTTATGGTACAAAGATAAAAATCAATTGTTACCTATTGACAAACTGCTAAAATCTTTACCGAACAAATTTGACAAGTTACTTCTTTTGCACTTGTCGCAGAGATTCTCAATGAAATGATTACTCAGCAATATAACGCTCGTATGTATTATTAATTCATTGTGGATATCAGGTGTCTATTGTCAGAGCTATTTTAAATCAAAAGAATTATATAAATATACAAATAAAACACAAAATACATACCGTGACATACATTCAAAAAGTCCTAAGTATGTTTACAAAACAAATAATTTTTTTTTAATTTCCTACTGCATAACAACGTTGCATATTATTTGTATTTTGAAATTCTACAACAGATGTCTCTCGTATCGTTCTAATTGATAGTAGAATCGGTCGAGGGAAAATTTTGCTTGTAAACATGTGTTCTAATCATTGCCGCGTCATGACTGACATGCAAGATTTCTCTTTCGTCATTTGATTGAGAACTCCGGAGACTCGTTTATATTGAGATTCGAGCTGAATCTACGCTCATAGTCGCGACGGTGCTCTGCTACGCCGATACTCAAACTCTTACGTAATTTCTTTGTGCTGATAAACGAGAAAACGCTCGATTAAACTAACCTGAAGTATTTTCCTAGTGTCACTTTGAGGTTAAGAACGTGCAATTTTCAATATTCTATATTACTATACACACATAGACGCTCCAAAATACAATATATAAGGAAAAAACAAAAGATACTTAAATAAGAGACAAAGTTTTAAGTAAATACCGTATTAGTCGCATCGATAAATCTTTGAAGGCTTGGTAAGGATGCTCTAGAAACAGTTTGAAAGTTTTCGCCGAGCTGTCTGCGCATGCGCATTTCATCCCTTGCACTTTGTCGTTACACGTTCACGCCGGCGCATTTATTTTTATATAGTATTTTGAAACTAGCTGTGAGCCACCGGTGGTACACGCCGGCGTAACTGCGTTAAAGATAACGATGTGTATAGAAAAAATTATAGTTTAATAAAAAAGCAGTATGAAATACCTGTCAACGAATGTCAAAGGCGTATGGGCGTTATAAAATTTTTTTCAAGCTGGCCTATCTTGATCATTGCTTCAACGAATTTTCGTAATTCTCATTGCGTGAAACGACAAAATCATTCTTACATAGTCGCTTATCGCATAAAAGCAGTCTCATAATTTATTGTATATTTACCAAGGCGGCAGTTGCTGCTTCTATCAACTTTTCAAATGTACAAACAAAAGTCGAATCAAGGAGAATCGCGTCTGCTTACAACTAGTAGTGCAAGGGATATCGTCTGAATATATGTCGTATGTGCATAAATTTTATACCGTTCCATTACTACTTATTTTGTATCACATCAATGAATTAATAATTCATATTTATGACTCGCCGTTCACTCTCAACGTATGATGCAGTTTCGTGATATATTTTTCGTATTAACGGTCCATTAGCTTGCAGATTAATTATGGACGAACAATTTGGATTTGCCATCGACCGCGGCGGCACCTTTACTGACGTTTATGCGAGGTGTCCTGGCGGGAAGATTCGAGTCATGAAATTATTATCAGTCGATCCTGCCAACTATGACGATGCACCTCGAGAAGGAATTCGACGAATACTCGAAGAGGTCTGAATGTAAATTATGGTATCGTTAATGATCATTTTCAATTGATTATCTGTTCTGATATAAAATAACGTTTAAATCTAAACAGTCGTAGCTACTATAGTACGAGTATCGTTATGTCCCAGTTTACTTGCATGCAAAAGAATGAAAACATAACCATGCTCATAGTACTGGCAGTGAATTTCTGAACATACCATTAGTTGACCTATATTTTAAGATTTAAATGATTGCGTAGTCATTAACGTCGCAATGTTAGATAGCTGCAGTTCTCACTACGTGCAATCATATTTTCTCTTATCTACATTAAATAAATACAGAATAGCGATTTCTTATATATGATCCAGTTGAAAGTGTCGAGAGGAAATTTGTTAGGAAATAAGACGTTAATTTAGCAATATCTTATGAAATCAATAATTTTTTGTTTCTATGTCACACGTGTATTTTGAAACTTGTAATACAAAAAGTTACTAAATAAAAACTAGTAACGAGGCCATTTTATACTTGAAGCTATACATAGAAAAGTTACGATGGTTCAGAGATGCATTGGCAGTGCAATAAAATCTAGAAATATTACTCAAGGGTTTTTAGGTTAATGGTATATCTGTCTTTCTCGCACATACATAAATATCTATAGGTTCGTCTCTCTCGCACTTTCAGCAAGCATAGGTGTCTATAAAGCATGAAGAATAATGGCTTTACCTCGCTAGTTACCGAATAAAAATTTATGAAAAGTGTTTTTAACACGTTGAATGATGGATATAACTTCTTTCTTCTGCTACGATTACGTCGGATTACAATTTTTGCCATTATATTCACATCTCGACAAAATATTACGTACTGTGATTGAGTTAGACAAAACGATCACGTGTAAAACGTTTCTCTGACCATCGGTCATATGTGTCGTTGTTTTTCTTGAGACTGCCCTAATAATTCTCACATGCGACTTTCCACTCAAAAAGCATCGGTCAGTCGAATTCAAGATTTTTTTTTTAGAACGATTCGAGTATACAGACTCAGGACGTAGGAAATTACGATCAGTTGAATTTTATAAATTTTTTCAAACTGTTAAAAGACTGAATTCCTAAAAATTCCTAAAAAAAATTTTGAAATATATGCCAAGCTAGATAACACTTCTATTCTTATCGTAGGTCGATAAGCATCTGCTTATATTTGAAGATAACGAGTTATTCCTGCAAATCGAGCGTAATATTATTGTCTTGCATGATTTTAGGTTAAAGGAAAAATTGAAATATATTCCTAAACTTGTAGGAAAAACTCCAAACGTATACAGTATCATTCACATTTATTGAATGAGGGTCGTTATCATCATTTTGGTTATCGTCAGGAAACTGGTGAACGAACAAAGGACTATGTGGACACTTCAAGAATAGGATGGATCCGCATGGGCACTACGGTTGCCACGAATGCTCTGTTGGAAAGAAAAGGTGCCAAAATGGCATTACTTATCAACGAGGGATTCAAGGATCTTTTATTCATTGGAAACCAGGCTAGACCCAATATATTCGATCTGGTCAGTATTCACTATCATTTTGATAAAATGGGTATCCACAAGAATACATTAAAATCATTAGAAACGAATATACTTTATGGCTAGGAAGTGGTAACACCGGAAGTCCTTTATTCCAAAGTCGTTGAAGTGAAGTGCAGAGTGATACCAGCGCTTCCTGGACAATGTGAAATGGATAGTAAACAATGGCGACGGGTCAAAGGTTCTACAGGGGAGGATCTATTCGTGATCCAGGAACTGGACGAGGATTCATTGATCAAAGATCTTGAAAACCTGAAAATTCAAGGAATTCAAAGTTTGGCCGTTGTCTTTGCACATAGTTATACGTAAGTAGTGAAAAAAAGAATTTTTATGTAAATTCATAAGATATGACAGGATAATTTCTTCTTATCAGATACGCAGAGCAGGAAGTACGCGTTGGTGAATTAGCTAGGAATTTGGGTTTCACTCAAGTTTCATTGTCACACGAAGTTATGCCAATGACAAGAATTGTTCCTAGGGGTTTTACTGCCTCGGCAGATGCTTATTTGACACCCCATATTAAGAGTTATCTTCAGGTAATACGAAAGCGAAAAAAACGTATCCAATTATAAGACGATAGAAAAATAAAATATATTATTTATTTATTTTAGGGATTTTCTTCGGGATTCAAAAACAATCTGGAGGGAGTGAACGTATTATTTATGCAGAGCGATGGCGGACTTACCCCCATGAATTCGTAAGTCCCTATATTACCTACTATATGATGATTCGGTATTTCCTACGAGGAATCATAGATGTCAGTCTGATCTACCACTTCAGCTCTTTATTCCTAATAGATTCAATGGATCAAGAGCTATACTGTCTGGACCTGCTGGTGGTGTGGTTGGGTATGCTATGACAACTTACAACAAGGAAACAGAACTTCCGGTTATAGGATTCGACATGGGAGGAACTTCAACAGACGTAAGCCGTTATGCCGGTCATTACGAACACGTTTACGAAACCACTACGGCCGGAGTGACTATACAGGCTGCGCAGGTGGGAATAAGAAAAAAATTTTTTGAATCAATTTTACAGTCAACTCTCTCATAGTTTAATTAATGATGAGACATGTAAGTTAAACAAAGTTTGAATGTATCATTCAAGTTGGACGTGAACACAGTAGCTGCTGGGGGTGGCTCTATGCTTTTCTTTAGATCAGGATTATTTGAAGTGGGACCAGAAAGTGCTGGGGCACATCCGGGTCCAGCATGTTATAAGAAGGGAGGTCCTTTGGCAGTAACAGATGCTAATTTAGCCCTGGGTCGTTTACTTCCGGAATATTTTCCAAAAATCTTTGGTCCCAATGAAAACGAGCCACTCGACAAGCCACGGACTATAGAGGCTTTTGATATGCTCGCCAACGAAGTAAGCACATATCTTTTATTCAACGTACGACTATCCAATTAAATATTGATTATTTAATATTTTTTTATTGTTCAGATAAATCATTTTTTATGTATCGAGGGTGGGAAATCATCCGATGAAAAGATGTCGGTCGAGGAAGTTGCTATGGGATTCATAAGGGTAGCTAATGAGACAATGTGTCGTCCGATTCGTGCTTTGACCCAAGTAAGTATCTACGTTAAGTCAATTAGCTGTTACTCGCACTTTTACGTTAATTAGTTTATTTACAAATTAGGCAAAGGGTTACGATACTTCGCAACACGTTTTGGCATGCTTTGGAGGAGCTGGTGGACAGCACGCATGCGCCATTGCACGGTCACTGGGTATGGGTACGGTTTTCGTTCACAAATATGCTGGAATATTGTCAGCTTATGGAATGGCACTTGCTGACGTAGTGCAAGAAACCCAGGAACCTAGTGCAGAAGTTTATGAAGAAGGTACAAGAATATGAAGGACAAGATTCTAAAATCAGATGAATTTTTTTAAATACGTTTGAAGTTATATTTACTATTATATATTTTTTTACTATTCAGAATCCTTTAGTCGACTGGATGCACGTTTGTCGATTCTTGAAGAAAAGGTTAAAGTTGAATTGACCCGTCAAGGATTTACAGAGTCACAGATAGAAACAGAATCATTTTTACATTTACGTTATCATGGAACTGATTGCGCTCTCATGTGCAGACCCAAAATTGGTGTGCAAACTAAGAACGTAGGACCCAAACATGGAGACTTTTTGACGACGTTCGTTGAGAGGTAATTTTGTCGTTGAAACGTCCATTGAAATATTTTTCATACTTCCTTTTTTAAGGTACCAAGTCGAATTTGGATTTACCATGCCGGAAAGACGTATTCTTGTTAATGATATTAGGGTACGAGGTATTGGTAAGACTCAAATTCCTGAAGATCCAATTTTGGAATCATCGGATGAACTACCGAAATTCGAAAAAGTAAAATTTAGGACATTTCTTAATTTTACAGTAACAGTTATGACATAAAAATTCAATGGGAATTTTAATATTATCAGATTACTTCAGTCTACTTCGAGGGTGGTTATCAAGATACTAAAGTCTACAAATTGGAATCATTATCAGCAGGACACAGGATAACGGGACCTGCAATTATCATGGACAGTCTTAGTACATTATTGATAGAACCTGACTGTACTGCCGTGATAACTAGTAGAGGGGACGTCAAGATCACAATAGGTACAGGAGTCAGGTCAAAGATCACTACGGAATTGGATGCAATCCAATTGAGCATCTTTTCTCATCGTTTTATGAGCATAGCAGAGCAGATGGGAAGGTATTGTAACATTGAAAAACTTAAATCGTATCTGTTTAATCATAAACATAATTAATATTATTATTGATCTCGAAGAATACTTCAGAGAACATCCATCTCCACGAACATCAAAGAACGTCTGGATTTCTCTTGCGCAGTTTTTGGACCTGATGGCGGTCTGGTCTCCAATGCACCCCACATACCAGTGCATTTAGGTGCAATGCAAGAAACAGTGCAGTATCAAATGAAAGCATTTAAAGGTGAGTTCACACGAGGGGACGTGATCCTGGCAAATCATCCCTCAGCCGGTGGATCCCACTTGCCTGATCTAACAGTAATTACACCAGTATTTTATAAGTGAGTATATGAAATTTTCAAAAACATGAAAAATTCATGAAAACAAAAAAGAAAATGATAACGTGTTAATTTTTTTCTCCAACCCAGAAATTTGGAGAAACCTGTATTTTTTGTCGCGAGTCGTGGACATCATGCAGACATAGGCGGAATAACGCCAGGCTCTATGCCGCCACATTCCACTATGCTGAATCAGGTAAACGAATGAGAGAGGCGTAGCGTTTAATTAAAAAAGTGCATTAACGTGATAAAAGCGACGCAGACGTTTTATCTTAAATTTTTAGGAAGGCGCAGCTTTCAAGAGTTTCCTTTTGGTGCACAAAGGCATCTTCCGGGAGCAGGAATTGACGGAAGCTTTGATGGCTCCTGGGAAGATTCCAGGAAGTTCCGGCACCAGGAATCTAACGGATAACCTGAGTGATCTCAAGGCCCAGATAGCGGCTAACCATAAGGTTGGTTTACGCTGATTTCAAACCGAACACCGTATATGCAATAAATATCCTAATATACTCAATATTAACCAATGGCTATTAATACAAATTCGATAAATTCCTTTCAGGGTAGCCAATTAGTTAATGAACTCATTGATATTTATGGACTAGACGTAGTTCAGGCTTACATGGGTCATATACAGCATAATGCGGAAGTGGCGGTTCGTGAAATGCTTAAGGTCGTAGGTCACAGGTTACTCAATGAAACTGGAACGGCCAGTATAACTTCGGTAGATTATCTAGACGACGGGACTCCGATTAAAATGACACTTGCCATAGATATAAACAAGGGCGAGGCTCTGTGCGACTTTACGTAAGTCGATACATTTTTTGTAATTATAGTATACCATTATCAAAATTAAAAAAATTCCTTTATTTCAGCGGAACCGGATACGAAGTCTGGGGTAACTGTAATGCACCAAGAGCAATCACGCTCTCAGCATTGATCTATTGTCTGAGGTGTATCGTAGGCCGAGACATTCCCCTGAACCAGGTATGCTATTGCTTCTAAATTCATTGCTATCGATTTCGGCAGGTCAGCAAAGGGTTGATTATCTGTCGCAGGGTTGCCTGAAACCAGTAAGGGTAATTATTCCAAAAGGATCCATCCTAGATCCGTCCGAGGAAGCTGCGGTAGTCGGTGGTAACGTGCTGACGTCGCAGAGAATCGTAGACGTCATCCTGACAGCTTTTGGCGCTTGTGCTGCGTCTCAGGGATGCATGAATAATGTCACATTAGGTACGGAGGAGTGGGGGTACTACGAGACAGTCGCAGGGGGTAGCGGAGCTGTGAGTATCACTAAATAAGGCAATAATAAAATTGATCCACCCTGTGGATGATTATATTCTATGAAATTGAATTACAAAACAACCGAGAATACGCTAAAGGGATTACTGGGTTTTGAATAAATAATTTAAAAAAAACAGGGTCCTGGATGGCATGGAAGAGGAGGCGTACACACGCATATGACAAATACACGAATCACCGATCCGGAAATTCTGGAATTACGTTATCCAGTAATTTTAAATAAATTCTCCCTGCGTGACGGAAGTGGCGGTGACGGGGCTTATCGTGGAGGCGACGGGGTGCAGCGTGAGATAACATTCAGGTATTTTAATAATCACGTTTAAAAAAATGACGTAAAAAAACAATATGTGCCCGCATGGCTTTTTAATATATCTCACGTCACAGGGCACCGATGATACTGTCCGTACTCACTGAACGAAGAGTGCACAGCCCGCCTGGTCTTTCTGGTGGTTTATCTGGTTCACGTGGCAGGAACACCCTAAAGAGGGCTGATGGTAGATTCATTAATTTGGGTCCAAAGACTGCGGTACCCGTACATGCAGGAGTGAGTATGGTAGTCACGGTTTCTATACACGTGTTTTATAACATATATTCATTAATCATACAAGTTTTAGAATGCATAAAAAGTTATCGGAGTACGATACTATAGTACAGTGTCGAAGGTAACACCATGTGTTGCTTATGGTATACGTTTAATGATTTTACATGTGCACGGGATTACCTGAGTATTGTGGAAATTTACTAACGCGTTATAGAAAAAGGTTTGTGATACAAGATTACATGACCTATAGTGTTGTGCTCGGGAATAGAGTAAGGGGTAAAAATACGTAAAAAGATTCGTCAGTTTTATGGGGGATCGTAAAGATTTTATCCCTGCGGATGTAACCTCGTAGACACGGCCCTTCGTAACACCCTGCATTACCTCAGAAACCTCTATCGAGAGTCGAGCCATCTTCCTTTGCTATCCTGGGCATACTGTCATGTTCCTATATATATTTTCTAGTATAAGGGTTAGAGATATATAGTAGGTAGATACACGGTTCCGCTATCGTGCTGCCATTTTTGATCGGTTTTTTCTTGTTGATTTTTTCATACAGTATATTAGAATTCGCCTTTTCTTATCTCAGCTCTCAACTGGTTTCGTTTTGTATCGTAGTCTTCTTGGAGAACTGAAGGAGGTTCTGAAAAGAATTTTTATATGGATATTGGTGTCTACAGATACATAAATATATCTGTGTTTCCTTGACTTCCGGTTATGATTTTATTAACTTTGTTGCTGAAAGGATTTTCTTTTTACAGTTTAAACGAGTAGTAGTTGGTTCAAAAATAGGGAGATGATTGTTTTACACTTTTTTTTGCGTCTCTTCTGCCTACAGGATACCTTCCTCCTGGAGAGTCCTGGTGGTGGTGGGTACGGTTCACCAGGTAGCAAGGCTTCGATTTTGGAGAAAAAGTCAAAAGCTTTCCTGGAACGTGGCAGCGTATACGAATACAGAAAAGCACAGGAGTCTGTATGAATATAGTTTTTTGGAATAGAAAAAGAAAAATTATTACATTTTTACAAAATCTACGTATTGATGTATGTATCTGTACATTTTAATTAAGAGAAAAATTTATTGTGGAGATTTGATTTTGGCATTGTTGATAATAATATTTTATAATATTTTACGTCAGCTGACAGCCTGATATTGGCAACCGATTTTGTCATGGCTGCTGCCTATATATATTATATGGTATATAGTATTGTTGATTCTATGTATATGTATATTTAGAAAGACTTGTGGTGGGAATAAATATTGTTAATTGGATAGCGATGAATCCGCTGAGCTTGATCAGCAGAAATTTAGTAAAACTGAAATTTTGCACGTCACAGCGAAAACCAGGGAATTTGATTGGGAAAGTTGCTTTGTCGCTTCCCTGGAGGTTATTATTAATTTTCATAATCGATCATAGTCAATCGCTCCTAAATTAAATGACGCCTGGTTAATACGCCAAATTTGTCGAATGTCCCATTTGCGTCAGGTGCAAGATGGCCGTCGTTTCATTTCCGGTTTCAGTAATTACCATTACCGAAGTGAAACTCATTACCGAATGACCTACATGCATTCATCTTTTGATTGCATACAACTAATAATATCCTTGAACGCTCTAGAATATCCATAATATCAAAATTAGTCCTGGGATAATCCTTTGATAAAATGCAATCATTAAAAATCGTGAAAAAGAATAGATTTAGTATATTTCCAGTTTTACAAAATAATCGTTCTTCCCTCGCTCTTTTTAAAATTCTCTATGAAATCTTTATTTTGAGGAATAATGGTAAATAATAAGTATGGCAGCTGGAATGCATAATATAATAAATATTCTTGATACAGGATTTAATATATGTTTACTGAATTAAATATATATATATATATAGATATAATGTATAATATCATACTTTACTGTTATACGGTATAATTGATAATACATGTATCAAAGTCAGCAAACGGATTAGATGCTTTTGTGAGGGGTGAGTAATCCTTTATCCTTCGCCTCTGAAACGCTGTGGAATCGCATTAAGATTCAACTAGCGCATTAAGGTTCGTTCACAATTAGCCTGCTGAATGAACGGCTAATTCGATTGGAAAGGATACGTGAGCTGGATCGAAGGATCTTCAAATCCTCACCATTATCCTGACTTTGAAATACCATTCAATTAAAGGATTTCCGACAGAACTGATGAATTTTCTGAAACTTCAGAGTTTAATTATACAATTTGAAATATAAATTAAAAAATTCAAGTAGGTAAGCAAATTTTTTTCTTTTTACTATCAACCCCAGTGGGTTCTTTAACTGGTTTCCTTTTTTTCTCTTGAGACTTTTTTTACTGTCATCAGTTTTTAAGAATCTACCCCCAACCACTTCTCTCCTATGATATCGCCACGCTCCATATGGTATACCGTTTTCAGAGAGCGACATAACTCGAAACGGTCTTAATCTACGCTGAGGGACCCGCCACATTTTTATGATCCTTTTACTGCGACCCCATGGCAGCGAATATGTCGGATTTTTCTACCACCCTAGCTAATGTCCACACTTTTTGGTTCTCTTCCTGCCCCCTTTACCTTGCTGTAGTATTTTTTTCCATTCTGTCTTTTTTGGAAAAGGTCGACAGCCCAATCAGACTTTATAGACGCTTTACGAGCGATTAGGGGACGGGCTAGAGTTCATGATTAAAATCACCCAATAGATGGTTCACTAATGGTTCTAATTGATCGCTTTTACAAGAACTTTCAAAATGGCTGATCATGCTTTAATTGAATCGCAATTTAATTCAAACATCATTCGCTAGGAGACACGATGGCGATTAAGCGCTCTTTTCAAAGGAATAAAAGTAATGAAATATTTTTCCCGGAAGAAACGACACGAGCTCCATCCGTAAAGCTTAGTGGACTATAACTGAATTTCTAAAAAAAAAAAACGAATTCGACGTGGTCGCAAAAGGGTCAAAGCTGTTCCAAGGGGTTCCAATCGAATCCGAAATAAATGTCAAGAGCCCAGGGGATGTTTACGTCCGTGAGGGATGTACGAGAAGGGTTGTTCCACTATCACGAGCAAGGATCAAGGGTGGCCGAAGGTTTTTACGTTAAGGGAAAAACGGTTGAGATTGCTGGAAAAAATGAAGGGTTCAAAGGTGAAAAAAAATGCAGGAAAAATTAAAAGCACGTAGTACACGAATTGACAATTTCATGCGCACACCATACGACAGACTTTAGTAAAAGCTTAAAAATCGTATCAAAATTGATAACAAAAAATTACCTATAGGTATACAAAACACTTATCTTTAATACCAAAAACGTCTGTGCACTTAAAGCGACCCAAAAACCGAATCTTAAGGAAACTCAAAAAAAAAACTTTCAAACCTCTCTTGCATCCCATTACAAGACAATGCTTACTTGACGGCCAATTAAACCTAGTGTAAAGGAATGCTCCACATCTTGGCACTATGCTACAATTTTACCTAATGTTCAGTAAACACTTTTTCTTCAAAAGGTTACTGTGCACTGGTTGATATAAAAATTTCACTACCATACGTAGCTACAAGTATGTATATATATAAATACAATATAAAATTGGAATAACAGGTGTAAAATTACTGTATCTCAAAAAATCCATAATCCACAGTTGCTTTACACGAATCAATCAATACCATACATATTAACACGTATAACGTCATACTATATAAATGATTTGAAATACCACATAGTATTAGCTGCATAGTAAAATTTTCCTCAACTAGAACTTGTACATACAGACAGCAGTAGATTAGCCGGGTTACAGAGACAAGACGAACACTTCCGATCTTGGCCGAAAGGAATTGCTTAAGTAGAATTACGTATGTAGACACAGTGATAGAGGGGTGCGCAACCCTTTACAGAACACTAAAGTAAGCAAATTTCTGTTTACATTCCTCGCGAGGACTCCAACCGCACTGTACGGGATTCCTGATTTCGCGTGTTCCTAAATAAACCCCGGAAGCCGATAGGACCTTTAACA
Organism: Trachelus troglodyta; assembly: GCA_030142635.1. NCBI lineage: Eukaryota > Metazoa > Arthropoda > Insecta > Hymenoptera > Cephidae > Trachelus > Trachelus troglodyta. The sequence goes on along the minus strand of JARQTJ010000842.1, from coordinate 97,057 downwards.
ACGGCTAGAACACATCCGGGGACAATAGTCGAGGGGGTGGAGTTGCGGTGCGATCGATTTTCCAAAGAAGCACAAGATACGTTTGCTCGATAAGGGATGAAGAACCATCCCTGTTGCAAAAAACTTTTCCACGGTGTTCACGATGTTCCTGAAATTCTTCAGAGAGGAATGGAAGATGTTCCGGTAGAAGTTCCCGATGTACTCATCCGGTGATGGCTTTGTATATCCCCGTCCAAACTTTAAGCCATCCCTTCGGTCGTGGATAGAAGAAATCGTGAGGTCCGACATAGGGGTAGCGGAAATCTATTGTCCTGAAAAGAAGGTTAAGGAGAAAATGTTATTATCCGTCAGCCATTTGCATTCGGACTGAAAACAACCCTTAGGAATTATATGTTTTCTATCTTATATTCTGCATACTGTATGGATATGTAAGTAGTACGTAGATTACATATCCCATTTCTATTTAGCACTATATATATATACCCTAAGGGTTATTCAGGAGTATCGAAAAACCCTAAGGCTATTTTACCGTGCAGATAAAATGAATGGGCTAATTTCAGTTACATCTGCGTATGAGTATATTCGGATACAGAGATGGAATATGAATTTTTATTACTCACAGGCATATTTGAATCTTCATGGTTAAAGGTACTTCTGACGGTACCACCCTTACTTAACGTATCCCTGGTAAAATTATTCCCCAGGGATACCTTTTCTCCATGTGAAAAGCCTTCGCGACTCTGAAACATTTGCAGTCCGATTAAAGTCTTTCGGACGATTATTAAAGTCCCTAGAAAGAATTTTCACGCTGCAGTTCCATCTGTCATAAATCCCTAGGGACTTTGCTCGGGACTACTGAATTTACGCGCGCCTCTGTCATTCAGTTCCTTTACGTTCAGTGACTGACACCCTGCGATTTTAAATAGAACCCCTGAGGCTATCGCAGGATATGAGATTCGTGTGAAGTAAAAATTTTAAGTGTTTCCTTTATCAGGGAAACTTTTATCACTGCGCAGTGGCAGGTACGATGCTTCTTCAATGGAGAGTCGAAGCCTTGATAGAAGAAAGAAAAAAAAGAGCGATGAGTGATTTTCTCTAAAAATTTTTGGACGAATCGAACAAAGTTGGTCGTGTAAAAAAAGATATAAAAACATCGTAAAATATGATACACTATCAATTCCATCTCATTTGTTTATCTTATCAAGTCGTAATTTCCTAAATTCACGAAAAGTATCAGAAATCGAAAGATAAAGCTTGATATTCTCTGGCAGAATGTCTCTGATACGCGGCAGTCGATATCTTATTAATAAATTCAAATGGAATTCAAGGAACATGACGAACTGCGATGAAATTAAGCATAAGAAGAGTTTTCGTGAAACGTTAAGAAGATTTGCGTTCAATGCTTCAGGTTATAATCGCTATGGACTTTATTCGGATGACGTGATCAATGAAAATATGCCAATGGTGAAAAAGGCCTTGAGTCGATTACCAGCAGATATAATTGACGCGAGATCCTTCAGGTAGGTTTTTTGGAATCGAATAATCCATGAATATGAAATCTGTTCGTTGAAGATAAAAATCAATTAATTAAATATTAATTATTCAGAATAATACGGGCGATGCACTTGGATGCTTTCAAAATTTTTCTACCCGAAGAAAAATGGATCACGTTTGAGCAAGATCGGGCGTATCGATATCTACAACCTTATCTCGAAGAAGCGATAGCCGAGAAAGAAGAGATGCATAAGTTTGGCTGCGTCAACTATGAGCAGGAATAATGATCGAAAGCTTAAGCTCGTAACGTATTCTTGTCACGTGTGAATATACCTTTACAGGTGTATACTTATGTACTTGCGTTACTTTCGTTCAGTTGGAATAAATGCCAAGATCGAAATACCTATTTCTGTATGCTAAAGGATACATGTAAATCCTACGTAAAAAGATGTAGGATACGTCTGACTCAGCAGAGTATCACCTATTTTTTCCAGTAAAACTATATAAAATTCTACTGCACACGAAAACGAACAAAATAAATAAAAAATATTTTTCTGTCGCTGGAATGAAAATTAACCAAATTGTTTCTTGCTTCGTGCTTACTCGTTACATATATTTTACGTGTGTACATACAAGTGCATACGTTACATAATAAATACATATATGCAGTGCTAAGTGAGTACTTCTATAATTATCTGTAATAGGACGTATCATCTTTGACGATCATAAAGATAATTGAAGGAGCCCTACAGGTAGTTTCAATTTTGAGATACCAATTGAATAGCTCTCGTATTGTCGCATAAAAAAATTGAAACTTTCGAGGAGCAACGTGCATATACACAGTGTTTCACAAATAAATTATAATGTCACAGACACGAAAAATCCTAAAAAGAAAATTGTATACTGTCATTCATCCTCTCTGTATAATCAACTATAATAGCGAACAGTCGTATGCCTGTTTAAATATGAAAATACAACGATATTTTGATTTCGCAAAATTAGGTAATCGATTCATCGGTCACGATCGAATGACCAATTTCAATCAATCTGCAGCAGTGGAAACCGAAATTAATAACGAAAATTTATTAACGAGTCTCGCCGTAGGAATATCAACTCCAGTATTGAATGAGCGATTCAATTATGCAAACTTGAATCGGTATTGATATTGATTCGTCAAGCTATGGTTAAGTTATGTTATACATATCTACTGTAAAAGTTAATACAATGCACTGTGCATAATATAATTTATTTGCAGGTATAGTTTATTAAATTAAAACAAAATGGCCAATTGGTTTGAATATTTTAGGTATACTGTATATTTATCTGCTTTTAGACTTGTATATTTAGAATTAGCAATCTAGCTTTGAAACTATGAGTCTAGGTGTCCCATCTACCCCTGTACCCAGTATAAGTATGGTAGCAAGCAGGCAACTACCCAGGTACACCTTTAGCAAGGAATTCAACTCTGCATTATATTTCCAGCGTGTAATTAACCGTCGCGTAAATTGCAAAATGGCTCGTGTGTCAGCTGCTAGTAATTTGTGTGTTCCGTGTAAATAGGTTGGGGCTAGGTAACACGTAGAGACGAGTGTCGCTCATGCCGAACCCTTAATTGAGCATGCGGCTTGCGTAGTTTGCAGACGTTTAACGTCTTTAACGAATCGTTGACGTGTCGAGTTACTATTTTATTTATGAAAAAATGTAAAACAGGATTTTAAAAAAAAATTTAATTAGCTGTCTTTCTTATGATAAATTATTTTGTAACTAAGCGAGAGATGCTTGTCTTTTGGAAATAATGAGACTTACGTGATTTATTGGGTAATTTCGAGTTTGGTCAATTAACAATAATTTGGCGATTTAGGATGGGAGATTTTCACGATACCACAGTGCAGTGTGTTATATGTTACACGAGGGTAAGAAATTTTGCATAATGTAAGTGCGACGGGACTAATTTACATGAGAGCGACGAGTAGTTTTCAGGTATGAAATTGTATAGTAATATATAATTAAAAGTTTATATTAACAATTATTCAGATAGTTTTTTTCAAACTTATCCGATGATTATTATTAAATTAATTCAATAAGTTGATCCAAGTTTTCATAGAATCGATTAGTTCAAATGATTTTGTGTAGGAAAAATTTTTAAAACCGGAAGTAAAAAGTGTCACGGTGACTTTCTAAAAGTATTATAAGATTTGGATCGGGTATAAATTCCCTTCCGCAACAAGACACCCTAAATTTACATGAAAATGTGAGAAAAAAAAAGTAAACGGGAAGTTTGAATATCAAAATTCGTGTATCGCTTTTCCGTTGCGTTGAGAATAAGATAGTGAGAACGAGGAAGAGTATACAACCCCTCGTTAGTAAAATCCCAAAATACTTCCCCTGAAAGGAAATGCTAATTTTGCCAGAGTAGCAGTGGAGGAAACATCAATTCCGTGGCGGGAAAAGAATTCGCAATTCCGGGGATTCCCCTGTTTTCATAAGTTCACGTAGTACCAGGTCTGATGTTCATACGACATGACCTTAACTGCTGTACTTACTTATTGCAGGTGTGGTAACTTTCTTGTAGCTTTTTCTTACAAGTAGATCTCATAAGACATTCTCAATGGCTTTCGGCTCCAGTTGTCTTTTGCCTCTGGACGTCAATAGTTTACCCGTGAAGGTCCGCCTTAATATTCCGCCGACGGAACGCGGCTGTGTTTCAAGCGAGCGCACGAGTGTTTGCATAAAAATCTACTGCGGAAGCGTCGTTCGATTTCACGTTTAAGCTTTCTCTTGAAATATCGCTCAATCCTTAGGAGCCTTGAGTGCGCCAAGAGGTCAGTCGTAAAACGTGATCGTGTGAGTCTTAGGTTAGGTCGAGAAAGAAGGTTAAAAGTCTACGAGTAAAAAATAAGTGTTCATGAATGAATTTTGAGAAAGTACCACAAATTTTGTCATATCCAACATTTTTCACGAACGACCAAGAAACTTGTTTGCTTCGGGTAAATCTACATGGAGAGAATTTTTCGTTAATTTTTCTTATGATATTCACGATGAAATTTACCATAGATAACAGTAGTCCTGGGACACCCTTTACTATTTCATTATCTATTGCTTATGACACATATTTTCAGTGGCTACAAGTAAATTTGACAGCGTAACGGTAAATTTGCAATTTTTACTGCGTTCCACGGTAAAGTGTATTGATATTTTCACGTCATTGCAAAACGTAATGTATTTTATTAACTTGATACCGATAGTGGCTATTTAATTTCGTTATAAATGAATACAAAGTGCAAAGTTTGGAAAGGGTTAAATCAAGTCTCGAAGATTGTTCGGCCATAAGTTGAAGGAACCGAAGTAACAGTTAAAAGGGTTTGGAAGTAACTTGATGATCGTATTCAATAATAAAAACTCCCAGAAAGCTCAGGGCTGTTTTGCATTTTGAAAAATACTTTGCTTTTAGTCGATTTGCAATAAAATTGTTGAAATATTCTCCTTGAAAATTTTTGAACGAAACTTTTTTTTGAGTTAAAAAAGTTGCAGGCCTAAGATTTTATAATGTAGCTAATTAAGTGATTCACTTCGATGATTCTTCGCCTCACTCGATTATGGTGATAAGATTAGCACAGTGATAGCGTGCAGAGGCGTAGGCATCGCAGTACGTCAGCAAAGTGCACTTGTGTAAATTTATCGATGGGCCCAACACGTGAATTCCTTGAATTGATTGGCATTGCGCGAGAGCAAACTTTATCGCTGCTAAGACAGGGACGGCGGCATTCATTTGAATAAATAGATTTTGGGTGCGAAGGGTTCTTCGTGTGGGTCGCTTGTATTTTCAGCCCTTTAAAACCCTTGCGCGGGATACGCGTATTTCCTGGTATTTCAGGAAACGAGAGCTCCCCTTACTCTTTGTTTTAGCATACGAAAATTTATCTCAAATTTCACCACCCTTCCACCCCTTATACGAAATACTATTGGCTTTCCAATTTTATAGGGTGCGAATCTTGCTACCCTTGAAATTTTATAGGACCTCCCATATTCAAGCAGCCACGTCTTTTTCTATTTAAATAAATATTTTTTATGTAACCTTTTTATTTTGATATATTGGTACTACTATTACCTACCCCTTTTAACGTGGTAGTTTTAATGCTATTAATTTATCGACCCTCGCGTTGAGCATCCCTTGAGATTCGTTGATTCGAATCAACACACCCTTGTTGATTATCTAATTAAACAAACCCCTCGTTTTAATATCTCTGTGGATTTGTCGGGGGGCTATTTCCGTTTCCGATAGGAAACTACCCCATTTGTGCTAATTAAATGCTTTGGACGTTTATAATATTTGCCCATTCAACCCTGGGCATTTGAAATTTTGTAAAATTATAAATTCAAAGCATCTTTTGAAAATGACAACCAGAAGCCACAGCAATGGCCGATTCAATCGATAATCGGGAAATCGTTGAATGCTACAGGGACGAAGTTTGCACCGGATATTGGAAATCGTGTCTCCGTTACTTCCGGTTTTCTGTTATGTAAACCGCACACCTAAAGCCCTGCATACGTTCCGAGAGTCTCTGCATAGAGACACTTTTTTTTCATTTTTTAATATTTTCAGGGACAACAGTAAAAGCATTACTTGATAATAAACAGTGTAAAATTTATATAAATTCAATTATCCTTCATCATTTTTCACTGTCTGAAGTGAACGCTTCATTTTAACGATATCGACTGTCATATCTTTTATACCATTTGCAAAAATTTCACTATCTTTCGTTCACATAGGCACGATATCAAACAGAATTTTTCCATGTCTCCCCTAAACAGTTTTCCATATTATTTCAAAACAAAAGTTTCCCAAAAACTCCCAAACTTTCAGCCAACCCCCGCTGTGTCAGAAGGGTGTTCGATGCATTATCTCCCTAATTTACTACTCACTCAGAAAGACAAACCCTTTACGTGGATTTTCAGAAATCCTGAGGATTCGAATACGAGAGTGTCCTTACAATAGACACAACGGCGCCAACGCTTCCCCTACCCCTGTCCCCAGTTCCTTCTCGCGCTTTAGCCTCACCCTGATACCACACAATCACCGTTAGAAGAATCTCTCATAAAAAAAAACTTTCAGCCAGATTTATCAGGATATCCCAAAAATGCAAAAAATCAACCCCCTGTAATTTTTCAATATTACCAATCAACTCACCAAATAATTTATATCACGTGGAAATCAATATAATTAATCATTAAACTTTTTAACGTAGACATCTTTTCAATATCTTCATCAAAGCACCCCGCTGCTACATAAGGATGAGAAAGAGGAAGAAAGTGAGATAGATAGCGTCCGGAGAAAACTTTCGACTTTCTTCATTTAGAATTAATTCGTCCTGGATGAAATTAGCATTTATATGATCCTTGGCTGTATAATGTTTTTAATCCACTTTCTGGTAAATACCCCTCCTCCCTTTCGCTACACCTCCCCCCCCCCGTCTATCGCAATTTTCTCTACTTCTACGTAAAGAACGATTTCTATTTCTTTCTTAACGTTTAAAAAAGTACAGCTAAGAATACGAGAGTTGCACGTTATACCAAGTACACATGTAAAATATATTTCAGTTACACGATTCAAAGTGCAGTAGAAAATTTTCCGACCGGAAGTCTGCTCGAGAGTAGCAGTATGCGGTGAACACGAATCCGTGAGTATGTTATCAAAATATATTTGCGGTTCTCATAGCGACTGCAAACCCTCGGTAGTTTTCCATTCGAATAATCAAACCGGAATTGGGTAGGTAGCCCAGCCAGTTGCATCGGTATTTAACGTAAAGCACGTACGCAAACAGGAGCAACAGTCCTCTGATGGCTGAAGCGCCAAGGATATGGCATATATGTAAATGTCTATGATTTAACGGGCTTTCATATGTGTATATATAAATGTACGACATACGTCTTACCGTTGTGTTCATCCGTTTCGATGCATATGTTACATGGAAATGCACCGAGTGGTCATTCGGGAGCAAAATCACTGGGATGCCGTAACCTGGTATCTAGATCATTATTCGATGTTCTTATCAGAGTGAAGCTAGTCGTTAGTTGCATTTACTTTTTGTATAATAAACTCAGGAGTTAGTTCTATGAGATACCTGTTAAAATATATTGTCCATAGATGCTGGAAGGCAATCATCAACTTCGGCTCTTGCCATTTCGGGGACAAATGTGACTTTTCGCATTTTCTTTTTGGCTGTCTTTCACGGGGTTGGAAAGGCGAGAAAAGCAACCCTTGCGATACCCAACTAGGCTGGTAGAGCTGCTTGAATGTAGACACCTGCAGAGTAAGGGAGAGAGGGTGAGTTTCCCATTTTCCAGAAGAAAGAGGCTGGGAATTGCTGACGATTTTTCATGGTAGGGTTCTCTCTGGAAAAGGTACGTGGGTGACCGGATGAGGTGAGACGAAGACGGTGGTATATAGAGAAAGAGATTCAGCGTAGGGGATGTAAAAGTCACGGGGAGGAAATAACGTAAAAGAGGATGGCGAGACAAGGGTTGCTGTACAGGAAGAAGGCCGGTAAATGTTACAGGGTAGGAATCTGACTTAACGGTTAACCTTGATTTTCACCTTTTTTTTCTCATCTCTACTTACCCCCATTTCCTCGGCCCCTTTAACTGGCTAAACTTTTCCATCGTAGCTTGGCACGAACTCGGCCTGCCCTCGTGCCATTTTCAATTATCGCCTTGAGCTGCATCTCTTTTTCTTTTCATGGTCTGTTATCATCTCGCTCTCTCACTCTCTTCTTAATTCCTATTTCTCTTATCTTTGTATTATGCACAAGCATAAACGCACATTTTTGCCAAGTTTTTTTTTCCGGATGAAATGCGCTCTCTTTTATCATTAATTTTTTTTCTGTGCACAATCCACATTTTTTTTCAATCAGGATTTGCTCTTTTATTGATTCGTGTATATGGAAAGCAAGGAAAATGCCTGGAAAGTCGAGAAGTTCTTATGGGTTAACATGATCCCTTGAAGAATATTATATGAATTTAAGTATAAAGAATCTTAAGATATTAATTAAGCCGGATCTTCATTTTCTTCAGGATTCATAGCTAGTTATCAGCATCTTCATTAACATCTAATGCACTCTACTCTCTTTCTATGTTATCATGAAACTACTCCATTTGCCTATGCAATTCGAGTTGCGAGATGTTCGGACGTTCACGTACCCGTCTACTAACGAATGTTTAATTTACAGAGAGGAAAAAATAGAAAAATAATTTGTCGTATGCAAAGGTTACTAATTAACTAAGAAATTTCACTCCATGGATGGAATATCAGTAGCAGGATTTTGAAAGCCTATTTCAACTATTGCGTTTATCATTGTCATAATCACCATAATTATCGATAGGCAACTCGCACATATCAACTATTGTAACTGACATAAGCCGACAAGAATTTGGGCTGAGATGGAAACTACTATAATTTTCGGGTCTAATTAGCATCGTTAACGGTCATTAATCTCGTTGAGCTTCGCGACACTTGTCAGAGTTTAGCAGTTGCACAATACTTGTACCTAAACGAACTGACAGCTGAGACTGTAGATATACGAGAAGAAACTAGAAATATGAAGCACAGTAGGAATTCAATTATTCGGATCATTTATTAAAGTTTCTTATCACCCTTTGAATACTGTAATTGCTCATATATAATAATTAATTAATATAATAATTAAAAATGTCCAAAATAACCTTGTTGCCAATTTAACCGATTTTTATTAACATTATGCATTTCGCGTAGCTGTCATCACTACGGTATAGAAGTTTATTGAATATTTTCATCTAAGTCTTTTTTAGTATTTAAATAATTGTATATAACTATGCAGGAATTGCACTGCATTGGATATTCAAAGTGACCTGTCATTCTCGCAAAATCTCATGCAAATTGTTGTGAAATCATCGCTCAGGCGCATCATTCTAATATGCATTCAGCAAAGTGCATCGAGTCTCCCACTTGCGTTGTTCTAAACTGCATTCAGCGCTATACGTGCAGTATACAGGCTTATAGTCAAATTTTTGATATAAAAAAATTGTAACTGGATTCAATAGAATTTCATTAAGTTCGAATAACAGAGATGAAAAGTTTAACGCGTAAACAATAAAATTATCATAGCTTTGATGTTCCTAACAGTCCTTTTAAATGCCCCGTTTGAATTTTCATCTCTCTGGACTCTGATTTTTGAATGCAAACGAATTCGCGCCCTTGCGGTTAATTCAGCAATCGGAGCAGCGCCGATGACGAAAGGGTGAAACTGTCAGGGCGAACACGAAAACAGTCGACTGCTAAACTGAGCTTGTTGGTGGGCAAAGTATATTCCTAGCCATCCTCTGCAGCATCCCGTTTGGATTACCATAGATATTGTTGCCCTGGACTTGCACTGAAACAGCCAATGAATAGACAGATCGGTACAGGGTTTACTATAAAGATGGCGGCAGAATGAAAAATGTACTTCCTTCAGGATTGTATCCCAGAGTCCCGGAATCCTGCCTATGGGAAAGCAGGACATCGTACAGTAACATTTGCATATTTTTTCGATCATTCTTACTCTCTGTGCACCAGCGCTGTCAGCCCTCCAATTCACTGGGAATTACCCCCAGCGTCCAGTGATACGGATCCACCCTTATCCACTTTGCCATTGAGACATTCTTAATATCCTTTTCATTCACCGGCCAATCCTCTTTATAATTTATCTGGTCAGTCAGTCGGCTTTTACGTGTTTTTCAAAAATTATATTTCTTTGCGATAACTCTCTTGCGCAAAATTCGTGTATATTTGCTTGCGTTTATTTGACTTAGAGCGTTCAAGAGATGTTAACGTAATGCAATGCAAATAAATGATAAAAGTATATGTACAGGACCGGGCTGAGGCTGAAAATGAAATTTGGACATTTGCATTAACTTTATACTTGTTTTTTATTTGATTACATTTAATCGTGTTTTTTTTTCGACTTACGCCTAGACAGTGATTTTTAAAGTGGATATTTGATTTCTATGTCTCAGCTGCAATGTCTTTCTAGGTTGAGAACCATTCGAAGCCTCTTAGCATTACAGAGTTTTCATTGGGATGCAATCCTGCACTTTGCAGCTCCTTTCTTCTCCCATGATTCCCTTCAGCAACCGCAGCAAACCTAGCAGACAAGCATCAAGGCTTACAATCCTATAATGCAAAATGTCTACCAAGTTGCCGAGGCAGCCATTACTGCATATCCTCTGACGATCATCTTGGAGATTTGAAATTTCCGCTAGTGGTGCATTTCTAAGAAACTGTTGAACCAATACAAAAAGCCGTATATACCTAAAAGTGAATAAATATATATTTAAATTAAAACTCAGAGATTAAAAACAGAAAATTATTTGTATACTTATTTTGCAATATCAATGGCTATACTCGTCATTCAAAATATCTAAAGTAGTAAATTCAGCAAATTTAATATTGTGATATCTTATAAAATCCTATTTTTCACCATAAAATAAATACCTCTTCGCATTCATTGTCAGTCGGTAAATTGCATTGGAACTTCAATCTAATCGGGATTCATTCTCACAGAACGGATATCACATACGTGTACAGATACACTATACAGTATATGGATATACTGTGAAAGTCAAATAGAGCGTGAAACACCCTGTAGATATATAGTCGAACACATTAGCGTTCCCAAATAAACGTGGTGAACGTGCAAGAGAAGCAGGAAGTTTCGCAATATTCAAGGAATCGCGCGCTCCGACGAATCTTCGTTATACCGTGGATACTCAAAATGCCGAACTACCCCTAAAGCTTGAGAGACTCACCCCCCAAATTGCACTCTTGACATTGCAGGGTTCTCGGTGAGCGTCGCCATTTCGGTGTAAGGTACGTGAGACTTCAGATAGTTTCCCAGAAATAGACAGAGCAGAATCTACAGGGGATGATTCAAGCCTTCGTTAAGATAAAATAGCAAAGTTGTGGTACAAGATAATCCTTGACTTCGAAGAGAACGGAAATATTTTAACGTCGCGACACCCCGTTAAATGAGCATCCATACTACAGTAATCGGACTAAGGAATTTCTTTCACTCCCTTACGTACAATAAATGACTATACCGGGGATGCAAGTGCATATCTACTACCCCTGGACTTTACAACCCTTAGAAAATTCAGAGACTACACCCTGCATTCTTAAACATCATTTAAGAACTTTACTGCCGTTTTGTCGATTAACTTTTTAAGAAGCACACAAACTACCAACTACAATACACATATATGCATTTATTCGCTAGGGGATGCAAAGGGTTGAAAATAACATTTTAAAAAACCATTATAAAACGTTGTCTCGATTTGAAAAATGTTCATAAAATATACATCCCACCCTCATCCATTACTCCACCCTTCTGAGCATCAGCGTTCACATTGATTTAGGATCCAATTTCAATCGGAGCACATGATAACCAGTCAGTTTTGGTACATGCAGTTTTCATAGACTACTACAATAAGAGAGAAGATCGCCGCAGTCTTTCCAGCCTTGAGGGTCCCAAGGGTGAAAACTACCCTTACGAAAACCTCTGGCTAATTTATACAGGTCAGACGCTGAATCGAACCCACTCGGCAAGATTGGACGGTAAGAAAGTGATGTTAATGTTGCTAATGCTGACTTATGTTATGTTATGTCATCAATGCTCTGCCTATATTTCCGTCTTATTCAGCCGAGAGTCGCTACCGGTTATTTAGTTATGTTCCAGCGTATAACGTAAATTTATATCTTCCTGTGAGTTCCAACAGTAGAGTTGCACAGGGGTGGCGTATTATAACACGAGCCCACGACGTAGCGTATCGCTTTTCCTTCAGGAATTACTTCGACGGCCATTACCGTTCAGTAGTTTATCTACAGCCCTTAATCGTACCAGAGGCTTCACTAGGGAAACTCTGGGAAATTATTTGCCAGCGTTACTTCCAAGCGCATCAACGGTTCCTCGAGTATCGCTGCCTGGAGGATTTATACATATACGTATACACTGTAAACGAAAACCCACGAACCAAAGACGTATAACCAAAATTTTCATTATAATTCGTATTCACTGAGATATCTATCTCGTTGGCATGAAATACGCAACTAAACTGGATAGGTAAACCAGCCCCGGATAATCCACTGGGATTTAATAGAGTAACCTGCGACGTACGGATTTTCATATCTTCATGTATTTTTATAACGAGATTTTCCCGATTTACTCTACCCGATTGTCAATGGTCCATCCTCATCCTCATGTTCGTAAAGGGAATTGACTTGCGCCATCCCGTCAATTCCTTCTACCGCAAATCGGAATAGAGAACCACTCGTGAAATACAACGCAATCTGTCTTCTGTCGATACAGGACCGGTAGTGGTCCAGCGCAGCATCCCCTTCAGAGCCATGTATCTCGGACATCCGTCTATGCAATTGCAACGTGTATACGTGAGTCGTTATTTTCTTGACAAAAGATTCGTAGGTCAGACATTTTTCACTTACCTCATACCTGTTCATCTCGTCTCAAGGCGCGTTTCTATTCGCTGTGGAAAATAAGCCGTGATGATGAGTAAAGAACGTCTAGCCGGCCATAAAGCTCGGGGGGTGAAATACGTCGTCGCGTGGAATCGAATCTCTGGGACGAGTCTCTCGCCTCAACGTGTCTCGCAGAATGGGATCGTACCACTCCACGGTCCTGACCAATTTCACGAGCGAATGTGTTATCCTGAAAGAGTTTACTTCGTTTAATAGACTTCTTTTTTTGTAATCTTCCGTGTTGATTGCCGTATGTATCTCGATTCTGCCGAATTATTCTGACAGATTTACGTGAAGTGGGTTGATCACGTTTTCAATTAAAATTTGAGGGTTTAATGTATACCAACAATTTTTTGTCAGTCTGTATCCATAGGACTCTGGTGTAAAGATCGATGAAACTTTAGATAAATTTCTGAAAATCACTCAAGCTGTACAAGGCTTGGAAAATTGATGAGAAACGTGATAGTAATTTGAGATCAGAAATAAATGAACGCGTACGTAATAATAAAGAAATTTAAAAATGAACATGTACAAATTCGATAATTGGAATAGCCAGTAATAGAATAAAATTAATGAAAAAAGGCTCTCTGGTTCAAACCAGTATCCATTGTTATACCAAATTTATATTTTGCTTTCATAGAATTTTATATATGAATTCACATTCGTAAGGGTTTTTACGTAACATCTTTCCTCCATTTGCTTGGGGAATAAAGGAGTGACGTACCAGGAACGATGGTAGAGAAATAGAAAAATCCACAAGCACCCTCATAGGATTTACTGAAGATTCCGTAGTCTTGGGAGCCATTGGATACCATGGAGGTAGAAACTGGAGAAATGGGACATTTCGTCTTCGTCGTGGCTTCTGCTGAATCCCATATCCAGATACCTCTTGACTACAAAACGGAAGAAATCCTAGTTCATTGACGAAAGTAATGTATCAGAGTCATGATATTATATGTATATAGAGTATACCAGTAGTAATAGCAATATTACTACTAGTAGTGCTGTTGCACTAGTGTAGTACCAGCAGTCCAAATACTATAAGGTTTCCGTTTACACGTAACCTCTGTCTTCTATTTATGGTGCGCATCCAACCAACCACGATCCCTCTTCCCATGTAAATCACACCCTAACTTTGAAGCCAACTAGTATCCCAAGTACCCAATTAGATTCCCCGCTGCGAATTCTCTACAATCTCTTCCAGAAGCCTACAACCCTGATTAAAAAATCTACTAATCTCTAGCGAGTCCACGACGATCAGTTTCACCAAACAATCGTACACAATTGATTTGTGGATCGTCAGAATTATTCCACAGGACATTGGGACTGTGGAACAATACGTGACATTTGAATGGTAGCATACATGGCGTTGAAACGCTAACAACTCCTGTGTACACTAATTTCACATTCCCAATGCATTCTCATCAATGGCTCGTATAAAGAGAGCGCAGGAAGTTAAGAAAAGGTATTACATTCTTGTGAGATTATTATATAACCACTTCTGTATGTCACTTAAGAAATTACATATGTATATATACAAATTTGTAAATTTTGAGATTAAAGACGGACATAAGATGATACTATCTAGGAATTATTCTACTGTATGTAAGTGTTAATCAAATAATTTATTGTTCTTGTTGATGTGTTTCAGATTGATGAAACGGAGTTAGGTACGTTAATGGCGACCTAATTCCCCTATGGGAATGTAATGGTTATTGACAGTGCCAGTCCTATTACCAGTAACTTTGTACAATGTAGCAAAGCAATTCCAGTAGTCAGTAATGAAAATTATCGTTAACAATGGTTATATGTATCGGATGAAAAGTAAAGTCAGAATGGCCAATTACAAATTTATAGCGCAGATAACAAACATTTCACTCGGGAATTTACCATTCTCGAGACGTGGACAATACAAATCGGCCGACTTTATAACCTGCTGGTGTAAAATATCACCTCATCCAGAAAGGGCGAAGAGTTCTTGAAATCGGCTTCTAAATCTCGACCATTCTCTCCAGGCGAGAGCTGCTCGTTAGTTTATTCTTTATACCAGACGCCAGTTTCTTTTTTTACACATCCATTCTACATCATCTCATCTCCGAGACAGGTATATCTTGATCGGAGAGATTGCAGGAAATAGTTGACTGCACTTAATTCTCTGTACTCTGTTGTAAAAGACTTTTGTATTTATCCTTGTTGTGTGCTCTATACTCTTGTCGCTCATTCTGAACTCTCCCTTATAATTCCCTTAGTCCCCTGTCGTGCGACTGTAAAACCAGTCACGGAAATGACTATCCGACTAATTACTGTGTTAACGACTCCCACATCCATTCAAATGTATTTTTTTTCTCTTCTCCTCTTGAATATCTCATGAGCCTATCAACTGAGCGCACCTTTGTCCATTATCAAGTAAGCTTTTAACTTTTTTCACCGGAATTACTAATTGACCGAGATGGTAATTACTGATCTTGTCAGTGGATTCTCCTTAATGTGCGCGCACACGCGCATAATGATTGAATACAATGAATAGAAAAATGTCATTCAATTCATCCAACCAATTTGATCGTCATGACGTCCCGGCAATTAGCAGACTGCCAAAGTTGCTTCAGCGAAGCTTGAAGGAATCCTTTTACAATGAGCGACGTAATAAATTACATTTTTGCAGTTGACTTCAGTGGCTTGATTAATTTATAATGAGTTTATGATTAGCTACCAACTACTGGACGTAGTCCAAAGTGATCTTATTAATCATCAGTAAATACAGATAACAGCATCCATGACCTTGCTTGCACGTTAACCACTTTTTAGGGTTGCAGTCCCACTTTTTTCCTTCCATAAATAATCACTGGATAACATCCTTTCTTTATGGTATCTTAGATTTAGCTCGGCAGTCGTCCTGCTGGAACGAAAATAGAATAGGAATTTTAATCAAGGACATTTATTGCTCGATGAAATTCGACGTATGAAATTCCTAGAAGGTTACCGGGAAGGGTGATGCGTGGAACGACTCTATCCACTACCAATAACCAGGAATATGGCAGAAGAAGAGGAAGAAGGATATGGCAGTCTCACGTGTCACTGTAGAGGCAAGAAGGTATTAAGCTGCAAGCTGCCTAAGAATGCATGATCGATTCCTACGACGAAGGCAGCAAGACGAAGTAGGCAGTGTCGTACGAAGTCTCAATTGTTCCTCAGCATCAACTTAACATTCTTGAGGTTTGACTTGAGCGTGGGACTATAGGTGTTCCTTACAAGAGCTGCCAACTTAAGGTGCGCCAACCCCATTCGCCAACTATTACATGAACTTAGGTATCCTGACAGTAGACCAAGTGGAAAGTTTGAACTTTAAGTAAGTTTCGCTTGAATGGTTATAGCGCTCAATTGCTCTTTCGATCGAACTATAACCTGCGTGCAATAATATCTGCACTTACCTCACTTAATCGATGTCCATATACAGCCTGTATATACTAATGGCACTATTAGGAGTTGTATTCTTTTTATTTCCATTTGCTCCAAATTAATATCCATTTATTCAAGTATCTCGTGTATGTCATCTTTTTCCATTTATCCACCCTTAAAGAAAACAAAAGAAATGATTAAAAGAGAAACGAGGGTAAACAACTATTATTTGATTCTTCAACATCCAAAAGGATTCTACCGGCAGTAAAGCTGGTAAGCGTAACATATGGAAACACCTTAAGTCGCCATGTGGGTGTGCCAGTCGTCGGAATATTGCATAAGTTATTCATTTGCTTAAAATATCACCAAGGCGCTCAGCTATGGGGGAAATAATGTTTCGACAAAATGTCGAGACCGGGGAAATTGCCTGGGACAATATTCGCTGAGTACTAAGCAGTATAGCCAGCCCAGCAGTAGGTACTACTCACGTAAGTGGGGTAAGTACTTAGTAAAGCCAAGTGCCTTGATATGCCTTATGACATCATTAAATATGAGTAAATTATCGGCGATTGTAATACTAGAAAAAAACCAGGTAAAACAAAAACTCCAAAAGACAAAAAAATAGGATCACAATAAAGCCACAAAAATGTAAATAAAGCATATTAATTTTTGAGAAGAAAAAATCCTCTTAAATAGTTATACTAATTCTTTTTTTATTTTTTATAATGACAACTTCATCACCCCAGACACATTTTTATCATCCCACAGCCATCCATGATTCTTCGGTAAACTCGTAAAAATCGCTTCTCTCTCTGCTCTCCGTCTCAGCACTTCTCGGAATTCTATATCCTGACATCGGCATTGCAGTGAACTCAGTGCCGAAGAGATTTCTGAGTTTTCAGTGTGGGAAACGAGGAGTAGGGGATGGCGATGAAGAAGGGTTGGGACGGGCAGTTAGTTCCTAACTTTTCCTATTTGCGCCCTGTCCTGCCCGATGCACGCTTTCCATTATTGGATTGTCATCGTTGCTCCAGGCGACTAGAATCCTTTCTTATTGCTTCGATATGGAGTAGGCGAGTATATAAGATATACATTCACATATGTATATACACATTGTATAGTAAAGGTAGATAACTACGATAAGGAGAGCATAGGGAATGGCTCGAGGATCGAGAAATTGCTAGAGAATGGCATGAACGACGACAAGGATAAAATAAAATGAAAAGAAAGAAGCAAAAGCGAAGGAAATCGCCATTGTTTCTATTCATCCGAAATCTGTAATCTGGATAATCGAATACGAGGAAGCACGTGGAAAACGAGCATTTGGCATATGGATTGCATCATCAGAGAGATACATTGCTTCTATAAAAAAAAGTTCTTTCCGTATATCTTTTAAATTGAAATCGAAAAAGGTTGGCCCTTTCAGTGGCAATTCTCAAGGCAAATCATTTTCCCGTTAGGTACTCTCATTTCTTCATCACACCTGATACCACGCTTTCATCTTAGGTGAAAAATGATAATGGATTACTAGTGACGAGAGTGATGTAAGTAATATATTTTAAAGACCATCTAAGAATTACAGGGAATTATTTGTAGAAAATTGTTGTGGCAATCTGGTAAGATTTTATAGTGCAGTTTAAAGGTGATAGATACCTCAAAGTCCGTTCGATATAGGTAGTATACGTTGAAGATAGTAATGTGAGATAGGGGTTGCTTCGACGGCGGTAACACCGCTATCTCCTGAGGGTTGTCTAGTCGTGGTTTTCTCCTGGGCAAACTGGCAATGAGGATGGACGATGCAGACAAGCCAAACTCATCTTCCTCGAGGTAGAACTTTCTACTTTCTTTTTTTCTTTAGATCCCGAGTGGCTGTGATCTCCCTCTCTGTTACGTTAGGTTGGCTTGCACAATAAGGCATCCAGGAATTTTAGGAAATGGTAAGCTAACATAACCTAAGTCAGAGTAATGTAGCCCTAATAAAAGAGTATCACTAAAACAATAGACGGTGTAGTACAAAGAAATAATTCAGACTGATGTTTCGAATATTTTCTCATGAAAAGATGGCGGCGACACGTGATGCTTCTAATTCCCTTGACATTCACATACAGTATGAAGATCTAACCTTCGTCTGTTGACCATCGTTTTTTAGGACCAGTGCTCTTCTACAGCCTTCAGACATTAATCCGTATAACAAAAAAAATTGCTATTTCTTGTAAACTCACTACTTTTCACATTTGGTTTCTCAATGCGTGATTATGCAGGCAACGACAGCGCGGTCACTAAAAGTTTCTCAAGGCCCTGTACTAATAACTCGCAATATACCCACTGAGCGCCAATGGCGCTGCCGCCCTTCAAAACGTATCTTTCCCAACCTAAAAGATAAACTGACTTTGTCGAGTATTTCCCGTGGCAAATTCCTTCCGGAATAATTTCTCCTAAGTGGTATTTCCCGTCTCAGCATAATTTGAGAATCGGGCCCTTTTGAAGATTTTCAAGAGTCTCGACTACTGCGAACCCCGCCAGGTATGTAGGTATATATACATCTTTATAATATTATACAAGTCAGCCTGCCAACAAGTCCATGAAGAATACCTTCCATACCCTTGCAAACTCAGAGTCTAGCATGTGCTAAAACTTTATTAAAGCGTCAGTTATACATTATTCCTTGATTTACTGGAATTTATTCCTAAGAAGATACTTTGTATAATGGATTCATCTACCGGATCCTAAGAATTTTATTCTACTGCAAAAATACGAGTCTAAATTTTTTATATGCTCTTGGCAGGTGGATATTTTTATTTGATATATTATTAAGAAATAATTTACCATGAAGATCCACGATATCCAAAATCTATGAGTAATCACAGATAATCAGACAATGTCAGATCATAATTGGCTGCAGGAACGAAGAAGAAAGAAAAAACAAAACGAAGGGTTTTAGTTCACATGGACATTTTTCGTGGGCAAATCGGAGATAATGGAAGATAATGGGTTTGCGCCCTTGCGTATCCAGGGAACCGGCGCCCTTTTCGTTGGCGCTTTTTTGAGCGACACTAATGGCTTCCTTGGCGACGTTTCAGCCGCGGTTTATCGACGCTATTCGCGCACGCCTATATAAACCAGTATGAAAAAAAAACCAAAGAAACACCTCAAAAGGAATGGCACAGGCTCGCTCGCTCACTTGCTTCTGCAAGATGAAAACCCTACAGGCGTATTGTTCCCTGATTAATGGACAAAATAATGGCTCGAGTTTAACATAGTTAGCTGGTAATCAGCGCGCGCGAGTTTAAATTAATTAGCTTTTGAGTAGACACTCGCGATAGTGTGATTAATTGTGCGTGCCAAAACAAACAATAAGAATTCCTTAAGGTCACGATGAAAGAGCTCATCGTAGTAATATATTCTCTGTCTACTCTCAATTTCCACCGCATTCAACAATTTCATTCATAACTCTACAACGATTTGAATCTATCATTATTTCCAGCTCTTTTATATAACACCCGTCAATTTCATCTAGGCCGTGCTAATTATCATCAAAGTCCAGCTTTCTCAGTATTCAGTCACTCACGATATTGGCAATCCGTCATATAAAGGCTTATCCCTTCCCTCTCTTACCACAAAGGGCATTGGAGTAAGTATCTTCAACTATCTAATGATCTTACACAACCGATTGCTCCAAGTAATTTGTAAGCCTGAGGCTACCATGAACACTGTTATCTGTCCAGTAGCAAGGAGAATCCCAGCCAAGGTATCAGACTACATTTCGACGTATTTGCGTATCAAGATTCCCATTTAGATTTACTCAACGCCTCAGTGGACTGGTAGTACCACAATTAAGCCGCACCTTGTATAATCAAGCAGCCCCGCGACTATGCGCAACTATGCACCAACGTACACTGAAGCACTATGCTTCCAGGACTATGAGGATTTATACGAGTATACTCAATGAGACTATGAGAGATAGACACTCAAAGAGATGTGAATTCAAGATTCTGATATTGAGAGTAGGTACATAGCAGACTACCTGCTATATACAATGTAGACATAGATAGTATATTGCTCTGACGATACCATGCTTCTAAACTATGCACCAGTTTAACTTGGCTACCTAATCTCAGCTTGCCAAATGAGCCGGGACGTTCGTTTAAGGAAACTATAGAACTCTTGGGTTTCACTGTAGTCGGAGTTTCGCACCTTGTAAATTTTTCAACCTATTCGAATTCATTTATCAGTACTAATACTGCGTTGGATATTAATAAGAAATCTGACGACACGTAACGATTGTGTATTAGAATCTATTTGAATTAATTCTGAGCAGTATGTCAGAACCGTTATTTATATTTGCGTATACTATTATATATATTTTGTATAGGTACTAAAATTTATTTGAAACCGATACTCAAACTCTTCTATATATTCACGTATGTGAACGACCTCGTTCTATCGTTATTATAGTTAAATATTAATTGGCCGATATATTCTAGTAATCCAAGGTATTTCTCGAGAACATAATTTGAATGTACCATATATCCTAGGGCAGAACTTGTACGCAACTCGGACGTAAAGGCCGTACGTAATGTCGGCGACAAGGAGAGGTCACGATGCGCTGGTGCATAAAATATTTATAAGCGGCGATTACACTTGCTTGGTCCGAAGGTTTGGGATGGCCGTGTGGTTGAGGGATTTTGTGAAGGGATGGTGGTCGCGCGGAATGCCACGGAAATACGCGGAAGTCGTTTCTCCGTTTCCGGTGAGACGGCTCGAAATCCGTTCCGGCCAAAACTGCTGCGTGA
This sequence comes from Trachelus troglodyta, assembly GCA_030142635.1. Taxonomy (NCBI): domain Eukaryota; kingdom Metazoa; phylum Arthropoda; class Insecta; order Hymenoptera; family Cephidae; genus Trachelus; species Trachelus troglodyta. Next base: position 75,832 of record JARQTJ010000842.1, on the reverse strand, counting down.
CGAGGCGTAGTTTGGCATTAGCGAAACAAATAGGTCGTGTGGAAATATCATAAGGGTAGTAGGGGGGTTGCATTTAGAATCAATAAGATGGGAACGTATAGTATATACGGTATGTATGTTAAATGCTTAGACGAACTCTGTTACAAGTTTGATGTAATTTCATTGAAATAATTTCGTACAGCCTTAGATGGACAGAGGATGCCTTTTCGTGTGTTCGTTGATCATTGGGAAGAGCTGGCGGCATTTTGAATGACGTGAATGTGCATTGACAATTTAATTAAAATTTATTGTTCCTTGTGTCAGTACCGAAGCCTTCTTTATTCTCTTTCTATTCGTTTTCGTTCTTCCTTTTTTTAGCCACCCTTGTCCCACGTGTATAGGGGGTCGCGCGAAATTGTAAGTGAACACGCTTACTCTGGATGCCGATGGGGAGGCGTGTATGCGTGAATTGTTTTATTCAATGAATGGCAAAAAAAGAAGAGCGGGTAAATGTTGCGAAAGTATGCAGAAAATTGGGAATTGTCACGTGAGCCACGCGGTACAGTTTTTGCAATTTCGTTTCGTGGGATTTAATTAAAACTCGTCATCGAACTTTTTTCATCCTCTTTCATATTTCAAAACCCTCGTAGTTCGATCTTCTCACCCCATATATTCAACTTGGCAGATAAAATTCTCATCCCCCTAGAGTAATAGTTGACCGTTTTCCTCACCCCCTCTCGCCCCTTACTAAAGTGCGAAACGCGTCACGCATACCAACGTGTCTATGAATGCTTGCAATAATTTGACTATTATTTTTTTTTTTTATTGAGAGTAGCAAAAATTCATCCTCCTTTTAAAGGGTGACAATTGCAACCTAGTTGAGCCCTAAGGGGTGCCGGGGTTATGAAATATCCTTTTGTTCTCTGCAATCATATGCGTGATTGACTTAACAATTTTGTTTATCTTTTTCCATCTTCATCCCTTATCAACCCTCCCACCCATCTCTCCTTTACATCCATTATTACAATCATTATTTTTCTCACGGTAATACATGCATCAGGGGTTGTTAGGTATCTCAATGATATCCTACCGAACATCTTAAGGTCGACACAGTTAGGGGTGGCTTTTCTTATCTCCACTAGGCAGCCCTAATGTAGTCGTAATTCCAAAACATCAATTCAATTATGTATAATCCAAACAACAATATTAAACGTGTCACTGTATCACAGTACATTAGGTTTTCAAAAAGGAGGGGTAAGGGGTTGATTTGATAGCCATTGTCATATTGCCTAATTAATTTAATTAATGGCAGGTAATTGCCAAAGTCGCCGAAGCAAAATCACTCCAATTAAAATCCACTGTATCGTTCACATTTTTAATTTTAAACTTTCCTTCCTTTGTCTTTGCAAAAGTTTTGCGAGAGTCAAGCTCGCGCAAAATTTATCAGCACTCGACGACAAACTGTCCGGTGGTCCGTATGAGAGTCGCGAAACAAATACAGGGAGAGTATGAAGAGCGAAAGAAAAAGATAGAGTGAGGGAAAAAAGAGAGGGGGTACGAAATAGGGGATGAAAATCTGTCTAGCACGAAGCGAAATTAACTTCGGCCCGAATCCTTTAAACGCGTCATACATGATAACCTTATTTTCAAGATAATGGAAATTCTGATGTAAAAGATGGCTGACGTATGTGGTACACATAGAGATATCTGTAAATTTCATAATAATTTCCATAATAGTATCGGTGTAATGGGAAGCGTGTATTTTTTTCTTTTTCCTTTTTTCTCAAAACACGTATTTCGCCTTTTCCTTTTGAATTTTTTAATTAAAGTTATCATCGTTTTATATAACCTCAGGGCTCGAGGAGTACTTGAAAACTTAAGTGGGTACTTAATACTTACTTTCCACCTAACAACCTTCTCAACCTTCGTACGTTTTTACCTTCCTACCTTTTTAACTGCTTAACTACCTACCTACCTACCTACGCACCTGTTTGCCTGTCTGACTGGCTGCTCTTGTCTGACTATCTACTTATTTATCTGTGCACTTGTCTGCTTTGATCTTCAGCCAATTAATACTCGCGGAACCAGCTGCACCTTTGACTAGTCTTCCAAGAGAATTCTCTTGGCTTTCTGAAAATTACAATCCCACGTAACATTAAGTAGTTGTGACTTAAGACTTCAGGAGGGGAGGGAAAGTCCTTGTCACACCGTCGCGACGCCGAGCATAGTGGTGGGATTAAAGTTTCCCTGGTTAATCCTTATCGTAAACCTTAAGGCTTCATTCTATCTCGTGGGGATAAAAATTAGATTTAAGCTGAAATTGCTATAGAAATAAGACTTGAAGGATCTTATGGAGACTGTATATTCTTTCATGATTGTTTATAGAAAGTATTATTATATATGTGTATTAACGAATCAGATGCGTATTCATATTGTATATTTTTTCAGAAATTAATATATATGTGTAAGATGAAAATTAATTGGAAAATGTCTTTTGGTCAGTAACCAAAGGTTACAGTGAAATTTAATTTCTGTCTGGCTTTTTTTGCGAAAGTAAGTACAGAGTTGTTCTGAAATGAATGGAAGATGGGTAGGTGATTTTTTTGCAAATTATGCAGAATTACCTGAAACAGTCGATGGCATCTGAAATTGTATTATTTACGAAAAAAAATCAGTCGAGCCTTGAAATCCGTAATGAACTATTTATCTTAACAATATATCATCAGTACAGACTTTTATTTGTATAAAACATATATGATACGAACATTGTGAATGAAGCTTAAAGAGACGATAAATGTCCGTCGCGTCCTACAACTCATGACGTCAGAACGACGATATCGCTCTTATTGAAAACGACGAATTGCCCTAATTCCGAATAACTCTGCGATACCAGGACGTATTTACATTTTATTAAGGCGTCGCGACGCCTCTCTTGAGAATAAATCAAAGACTTCCCGATATCGCGATATCATCGAGAGCCTTAATATCGTTCTCTTACTTCCGGTTTCTCGCAATATGACTTTAGTCGTCGCCGTGCGTCTCCTCTCGGTGTCATATATTTTTCATAAAAACTCCTAAAGCTCTTTTTCACATTTTTTTCATTTCAAAATCTTATTTCCCCTCCTTTACTAGAAGCTTTCTCGCAGTTCTCTGATATCTTCCAAGCGAATTCTCTTGTGTACAATTGTCAAGTACACCGAATCGCGCAGCCGTAATTTATCGTCGCTGCTTGTAAATCCGATCGTAGAATAAAGAAAATTTTCACACATTCGGTCGCCTTCACCCGGTACAAATACCCGAGTGTCGCTCGGCTCATCACCAATGGAAATTCAATTGAAAAAATTCTAACACCTGACGTCACTTCGTTTGCCGGGTGAAATTGGCACGGAAGAAGCTCATCCGGTTTTTTCAACTTCACTTCCGGTTGTAGAAGAGGCCAACGGAGAAGGGATATTAGAAATGCGAGATGGCTCGAACGTTCTTTAGAATCGTCGGTTCCTTTCTATCCGATTAGCTAAGGGATGGTGATAAGATCTGTGGTTGCTAAGGGGAGTAAAAGCAGAAGAATAAAGAAGTCCAAAAAAAAGTGAAAGAGGGTAAAAGCTGAGGATGAGCAGATAGAATCGAAGAGAAGGATGCCGATTCGGAGCATTAGACTTAAGCCCTTAACCGAACGCGCCATTAAGGTTCGTACATAACGGCGCGCCATATTTTGACCTCGCTTCAATTCTTTCCCTTATATTCTTCTATATACATGAGCCTCTCGTTTCGTGGGATTTCTAATGCAGCGACAATTCTTTTCTTATCGCCGGAAATAGTGGATGTCGAGTCACCGGAAGTACGGCCGAGTACACCACCTGAATCTACGACTAAGACTGATCAACGGTCATCCTTAATATTCAGTGACAATAATAATCCATTTCATTACCCTTTATAATAAATGGTTATAGCTACAGTATGCACTGTAATATTAATGTGATGTATTTATCACGGATCACTTGTCACTTTTCAATTAATCAAGTCAATTCAACGTTTCATGCATTGTTCCGATACGATTAATCAATCCTAGATACAGCGTGGGATTGATGGATTGCTCTTGGGAACTAATTTATAGAAATCAACCTGAGGTATAGATAGGTGAAGTTTTTATGTACAATTCCTATTAAAATACCAAAGTATATATACATATATATACATAAATATATGTATAAAGTTTCATTGAAATAGTCCTGGTGTCATTATCTATCCGCCTAACGGTTAAGGCTTATTTATATTTTATCCAAGTAGAACAGGAGAACCTTCTGACCGATCTAATGGCCCCTTAAATCGTAAGAACGTTTACTAGAAAAGAAAAGCAATTTCCCGATAGGCTCTCACGTAACGACACCTTCCGCCCGGCACATTCTAAAGGCACTTTTACTACTGGCGGTATATCAGTCATTCGGCTCTTTCCCCGTCATGAAATCGTGATCTTTCAATAATGGATTATGGTGTCACCCTTAATATTTCTCTATTGTGCTCTGACCCACTGTCTGGCACGTATCTTTCTTATCCAATAGCTTTTCCGGACTACTGACAAATTCCATTTTCTTCAAATTTTTCCGGGCGACTTACAACACTGCAGTATTTACAGGACAAAAGTATATATATCCTACTATCGCTGTCCGGAGTTCTCAACCATTTTGCACAGTATTAATATACATTTTTTGTTATATTGATACCCTCTACCTATATATATGCTTCATACAACTACACTGTACAAGACTGAAGTTGTTTTCCTCACAAATTTAAAAAAAACCGCATAAACTTTTGTCGGTGTGTTTGCGAATTCATCCCACAGAGACAAATTACGTAATGGACAAATTTCAGAGAGAAGTTTGTATCTCTTCCAGATTCCGGAAGTCCAGATTAAATATTCAAGCAGACGAACAACAACAGTAGTAACAGAAACGACAGTGGAGAAGTAACAACAGGGCTGTTTCCAAGAAGCGACTCGAGAATGCCAGCATTTAGGAACTTACGGACTCCACAACACGTCTCGCCCGAGACAAATGAATGCAAATCTCACGTGAGAAGTTACAATCTCCACATTGCTTCACGGAAATCATTTCCTAGCTTTCGTCATACTATCGATTGTTATTCCCTTAAAATTAACGTCGCTCTTTCTATTCTATAGTCGTTCGCTCTGCTCGATCGTCACTATAGAATCTCAACAAGGATGTAGAAGCTATGAAGATTCTCAGTGAAGAAACAATGCAACGTGGAATGTACGGACCAACCCTCTTATCACTGTCACTACGTAATTCGTCGTCGTCATAAGGGATGAAAGTGAGGAACGCGCAAGGTCGCAGCGTGCCGGAGCAAAGGTGAGGCAATTCTAGAGAACTTTCCATGACGACGCGATAAATTGCACGAAACCCCAGACAACTGTTTCGCTTGATATTAAATTTCATATTTCAGTCAAGGACCAACCACTTTCGGAAAGGATCACGAGGAAACTTCCGGTCTCTCGTTAACTGCGAATCAGCCTGCGTGTATACGTATATGAGTCACAGCACGGGTACGCCACTGTATACCAACTTGATTCAAGGAGATTCGAGTTACTTACGTTCCTTGGAAATACGCCAGAACGTACTGATTTGTGAATCCAACTTATAACATATATATTTAGATATAGTTATAGCTTGATACTTGGGCACAGGAATCGTAGCTTATAAAACAAGTGCTCATAGTCTTTCGTAAATTCTTTTCTTTCCGCCAACTCACAATGGTGCTTTCTGGTTTGTTTTGTTAGCTGGAAAAATTCTTTAAGTCTTTCTCAGTAATTATTGATCCCAGGGAAGTTTGGTTGTCTTGAATGAGCGAAGTGGCAGGTACGAAGTCGATGGTATAGTAACGACGCTTTTTAACGACGTCAGAGCAATAAAATTAGAATTTCCAAGCCGACAACTGGATTTTAATTTATTTAACCGTCTCACCACGTAGCCCGCAATTTTTCATTTCTTCTAATGACTCTGCACAATGACGATTAATCTTGCTCGCCGTTATCGAGCCATTCAAATCCATAGAAGTCGTGGAAGCATTCAAGTCGGTCAAACGGATATATAATTTATTTGACGTACAATATGTTCGCGTACAGTCGTATGAAAAACTTAACTACTTTGCAAGCTCACAGAAAAAAAAGTATCGATTTAAACATGATAGATCGTTCAATCTACCGTTTTTATAAATAGAGCCACAGGCTTCGTTTCCACCATAATTGTCAGGTTGACCCGAGTGCCAGTAATCGTATCCAGCTTTTTCAAGAGATTCGTCGTGTATAGTGACGTAGTCGCCGTCTCCGTACAATTTGTGAAAACCAATAAGGACAAATTTATTGTTTTCATTGCCAGCCGTGATATTAAATATGTATCTCAATTGCTCAGCCTCGGCCATGGAGTTGATAATTGCAAGATGAGCGCCTTCCTCGTGACATATTTTACGCGCTTCGTTCCAAGTTGCTTTTCTCGTATGTAACTTATATGCTCCTATACCCTCTTTGTAATAATAATCATCTCGCTTTGTTTTCGTATATCCGGGATTGCTGCCCTGAGGGCAGCACGTATAGCACAATTGATTATCTGCACAATAAATATGGTACATGTAATTTTATATGAAATTCACTTGTTATTCAAACGAATTGCCTTCATTAATATTTCATTTGCAAATTATTTTATTGTTCTATAATACGTACGTATATTAATTTAGTATTTTATTTACCTGCGATTTTAGACAGGGGTGGTATCGACGTGTCAGTCAATTGATTGGATATCAAGACGATATTGGAAATTATTAACGATATGAATAAAAATATTTGTCTTGCCATTTTTTTAAATTACTTCTCTGTTTATGTTCTATTCTCTTATTGCGCGAACACTGCTTCTACATGCAGACTGATCTAGTTTATCTAATGCTACAGTATTTACACTGGCTGCTTAACATTGTCATTAATTGTAAGAGATCAGTGTGCGGCTGCGCATATGTTTTTTATAGACAGAATATACCGGAAGACTGACAAAGGAGTGCCTTATCTCCTTTCACGCGCGCTGTGGATATGAGTAATATTTGATAAATGAAAGTCAAGGATACCACGTATAAAAATCAGTCATCCGACGTTGTCCGTCATGTAGATATTTTCGTGTCTTTTTTTTTCTCCAACAACTGTCCAATCGATGCTCAGGACAATGTCGTTGATTTTGATGTTAACGGTGAGCTTCGAAAATCCTATGAAAGCGGAACGATTTGTCAAGCCGTACCCGGTATGAACGTAGCTTAACGGTGTGAGAGTTTGAAAGGGGGCCTAGTCCTGTCATTTGGTGGCATAAGAGCGAGAATGGATGCTGAGAGAAGAAAGAGGGAAGAAGTGAAAATAATATGGAATGAAAAAAGACGGACTATTTTATTGTTCAATTTTTTTCGAAATTTTCTATATTCCCTCCACTTATACTCACCCCTCCTTACCTTGGAGAAGTACAAAAGGGATTTCTAATATGACTAAATAAGATAAATTATCTGTCCTACACAGCTGATCTCATCCATTCTGAAATTGTATCAATCTTCCTTACAATCAAGTAACCCCCCCACCCCCCTCTTTTTATCAGTGCCAATGATTGGCTACCAATTTATTCCAAGGAAATCGTTTATTATGAAGAAAGGGGGAGGAAAAAATACAAGAAGGTAAACGTTTACAAATATATTTCTTCCATGGTAAATTTACGCAACGCAAATCGACGCAGACCGCATCTTTCATGCAGGCCATTAGCTCCGACACGCGGTGTACAGATAAATTATAAATTATGCGGAAGAGATAAAAATAATGGTCGCTATGTGGAACCGTGGTAGAGCAATAAAGTAGTATGGGTTTGCGAATTTGGTTCTAGGAAAAACTGCAACCCGGCCAAATTCTCATTCGTCTTCGTTAGTCGCGTCTGCCTGACTCAGGATGAATTTCCGGAACGCGTAGAAGCCACGTAAAATCCTAAGGATTTGGAATAACGTTAAAAAGTACTGTATACCGAAAATCCATACAGAGCGTTTCAGTTTGAATCTAACGTTAATAATCTCTTGTCCCAATATCTTTAAGATCAATAGTAATAATTATTGGGCTTTACGTCGGTTCTTAAATCATAATTAATAATACCCCTTGGGCTTATCCGGTTCAATCGTATAATTCAACGATCTCCATTTCCGGTTCCCCATTTGATATTCCAGAAGCATACTAACCTCTCCTATACCATAGATATATGTGTGTATATATACCATATGACGTTCTCCAGTAGTAGATACAGCCTGCAAATGCTCAGACCACGCTGGTGTACCTCCTGGCGTATCTAGCATTAGTAGGAGTTATCAGGAATAGGTTTTGTTACCGCTATCTACTCTGTCCCTTAGTACTAAATCTAGGAAATAAGCTTTCAGTGCTTTTATTTTTGTTATTTTCTCACCACCCTCTAAGCGCCTTCGAGTTTCCTTTTCAAAAGTGTACTGTGCACTGTCTGTATGAGAACGGGATTTTTCACTTTACTCACTTTATTAAGTTGCATCACTTTTAAGGGGCCACGTAGAGAGTTCGAGGGTCAGCGTGCTTGCAAGCTCGTTTACTCCCAGTCGTATTTTCACGTCGGACGCAGTTAACACGGTTACTTATTCTGTACTTACTTACCACGTGGTAGAAGCTGCTATCAGACGTCTGAATTAAGCTGGAGATTTCTAAATGGTGCAATTAGCGTTTGGCGAATCTTCGATTTCGTTCGAGGATTTTTCAATTCTTTTGATCAAATTTGGAAATTTTCAAAATGGAAAATACCGGATTTAGGAAAAATTAGAGGCGAGCGTTAAATTAATTTAAAAGTACTATTTATTATCGATCCCTTTGATCCACTTTTTTACCCCTTCACTCGGTGTCGCATTTTCTTTATATAGATAATTTATATACAAATGTGTACACGCTGTACAATTTTCTTTCCTTGCTATGTAATAATTGTATTAACATTTAACCTGTACATAAGCAGGAATCTTGTGCTAATATCTATGTCGTGAACTAACTATAATTATTTTATTCAACTTGATCGTCTTCTCTTTTTTCAAACAATCGCAAATTTTCTTAGCTTTGCCGCACATGCGTTTATTCACTTTTAACATTTAATTGACTAATTTCATTTCTTCGTCCTTTTTTTGCCTTTACGTCGCGGTACATTTGCATAGTAGGTCGATTAGTCGTGTGTTAATTGTTTCTGTGTAAAGAGGGGATAACAAGAGTGGAAAAGTAAAAATTTGTGAAAATTTATTAAATATCCATACTGCGCCACGTTGTAAATAAAATTTTTGAAAATAATATTTACGGGAAGCATCGAAAAAATATTTTCTACGTTTTTAATAGGATATGTTAAGTGGGATAGTCTTCCGGCTTTATTTTGAAAAAAAATAATGCATCTAAAAGAAAAACAATATCGCAGCGCGGAACACGTTTAATTAATTTTCACTTAGGTAATCTTCGTTGATTAGGTTTTGTATTATTTTTCCTATTCAATTTTTTTATTGAATAATTTACTTTAAATTGAATATCGGTCTATCCTGCAAGATCGTAAATCATTCCGAGTTCTGCTGGGCTTACAAAATGTATGGTCTGTTGTTAATAATTTTTTAAACGTGAATATAAATCGAATCGTGTGCGTTTATAGCTGATACCAGGATACCTGATATCTTTGTGTCTTTACAATACACTCTCGGATTCTTCCCTAAGGAAAATTATCCATATTCTTTCCCTTGGGTTCTTTACTTTTTTTTCGATCAGACAAATCCCTCTTGTGGATAATTCTGTTCCAATACACGATCTGGAATATTTTCAATTTCATTTGGAATATTCACCTGAGCCTATCTATACCATTCTTCTCGAAGGATACACATGAAAACCTGTTGGCCACACGGCATTGGTCCATTTTCATTATAAGGACTATTATTACAACAACCTGCTTGCCTAGTTCCCGATTGGGTTTCGGCATCCGTCCAACTTCCGCCAGACTGCAGACAGTCGCAAAATTATTCATCATGTTTCACGGAACAAAATCTCTGAGAAAAGAATCGTTTCAAGTTATGCGCAATGGATACATACTAAAGAAGAAAAACAAAAGCGTGAAAGAGAGAGAGAGAGAGAGAGAGCAAAAAACGTAGGATTTCCCGCGTTTAATAAATCCCGGAATAAAAAAGAGGTTAAAATGTTGAAAAAAAAAAGAAATATCGATCGATACCAGATTATCAGCATTGAGATCATCTGAGTTATCTTTGACCCCTAAAAAGGAATGGAGGCACCGACTTCATGATCACGACCCTCCCGAGTCATCTTTTTATCCTCGATTAGATTTTGATTTAACAGTAGGATTCTAGCGGCTCTTCGTCTGCTGGTCCTGTTTGGCCACGTGCTGTAGATGGGTACGTCCTTATGTCTAAGGACGCAACAGGACATCGAAGGTGGCCTCACGGGCAAGTGCGAATGTCCTGAGCACTTGCAATGTTGCCAGGCCAAGGAAGACGCTCTGCATCGCAGAGGCCGGAAACGCTCAGGAGGCTTCAGGATCGGGCCGGGACTCCTTTTGCACGTTGATCAGGAAGAGGATAGTTCCGCTGTCGAGGTTGTCGAGGCATCATCGTCGAGAGAGCTTTGCGTCGCGACGCTTACTCTTTGTTGGCTGTCGTCGGTATTCTGGCGGGGATGGCGTCTCCGATAAGGCTCCCAATCCCCAACGCCCCGACGTCAGTGCGTCGCGATAACATCCGGAGCACTCTTGGTACTCTCTATAGATATATTAAAGGTAAATAAAGTAATAATAACAATAACTAATAACATATACCTACCTATACTGAACGGTCGATTTTGGTCCACTTCTATAACAGCTTCCGCCCTGTACCTGGGATCATTGAATTTCGGAGTAGCTGAGTGCTGAGAGTTGCTGTTACCGTTACTTCCGGTATTGCTGGACTCCTGACCAGAGCCATACACCGAGCTTCCGTAACGTTCACCAGATCCTACGGTAGCTTGCCTTGTAAGAGTCGGTGACTGGAACTTCTCTCTGATTGGTTTGGGCGACTGGAATCTTTGATAGCTTGGATAATCAGTCGTTTCCGGGAAGTGCAGAGGATGCGCTATCTCATGGCTGGACCATCCCGGAGGTGCAGGTATCGGATTGTGATGTGGACATATACCCATAGTACCGTCTCGTCCTCTGGAAGCTGGACTGCATCCGGAGCACTGTGACTGATGAGAATACCGAGCGCTCTGAAGACTCGGAGGCTGTGATACAGGCTTGGGACTCTGTTGCAGACTACCCTGACGATAACCAAAGGTCGAGACGGTCGGAGGTGACATACGAGATTGCGACAGTCTTGGATCAAATAGACTTTCTCTGGTCTGACAACACTTGCTCATCATCTCAGGCTCCTCGCTTGATTCTTGAAGACGTTCCTGAGTCGCATTGCTGACATTATTGCTCTGATGAATGTCATGCATGTCGTTGTTATCGCAACGTAACTTCGTGTACTCGGGAGTTATTATTGTATTGGGCGGCATCAATTCCTTGCTGGTCACCATTTCGACACTTGAAGAGTCACTGCTCCTATCGCGGACATCCATTGTGGAAGCGGATATAGGACAGGGAGTCGATTTCCGGCCAATTTCGTCCAGACGATTTTCCCTGGACTGTCTGATGTGTTCCTGGGGAAATTAAAGTATACCAAAAAAAATTGTGAATAATTGCGTAAAACAATGTTTTGGAAACAATGTGCGGATACACTCTCTTGAGGAATTTTACAGTGAAACAAATTTCCCGGATTTGTCAGCCCTTGTGGTACAGTCGGTTAAAAAATTTCCTTCCGCAAAAAAGCACATTTGTATTCGCTGAGCTTAATCTTGCGTTAACGAGCGTACTGACTAATCCCGTCCCTCCATGTGTCTTGGCGATTTAGTCTGCGGAGGTGCGTAACGGATGCGGCATGATTTTCAAATGGGGTTGAAAAAGCAAAACCATTAGGAACGAATCATAAATATAACCTCTGTTATTAACTAGGATAAATGGCGGTGGCTATGAAAATCCTTTATTCTTTAAGCCACTTTCGGTGGTAGTTTTAGGGATAAAACTTCCTCGAATTATTTTATCACCCTCACTAGAAAATTTTTGTATCAGCATATTCGATGCCTACCAACGAGAATGCGCGACAAAAAGATGTACAATTGATAGTTTATTTTCTAGGATTACACTTGTTACCATACGTCTTTTTAATCCCTAGTGCCAATACGAGATTATTATTTTCTCTTTGCTACATGCTGCGTTTCATGCAGATAAATGCGTTTTTCTGCAGTGATTTAATTTATACAATATATTATACGTGTTGTATCCGTATGCCTCTGAATTCCTTGTTTTCGCATAAAAACCATTAGTTACGTATATGATCGTTAACTTGGATTTTCATTCGCGTTTTATTCAACTGGAATTTCAATTTTGTCCTTTTTCATTTTTTCCTATACAATATCTTATCGTATTGTTTAGTGCTTATAGAACATTCATAATTTACAAGCCCTGAAAACTACTTGGATTGTAAAATGCAACTCCGTTAACACGAGTATACGAAAGAGGGTGAATTCTTATTTTTATTATTCCCTATTTTCTTCGAATTGATATTCTATTCTATTTTACACTCATTTTTTACAAAAACGTAGTGCGGTCTTGTATCAGAGAAAAAAATTCTTCGACAGAATTCAATTCTATTATCTGCAATTCGTCCAAATGGACTATACATTATTATACATTACCTGTATTATTCTGTGGTCGCGAATGAGCTTCCTGACGCAGTTGAAGATAAAGGCGAAGCACATGCCGAACATTATCAATGAAAAAACAACGAGAATGATGATGATATGTTCAGATTCGATAATCGAATTTTTCGTTTTCCGCTGAAAAAAGAGAAGAAAGTGACGAACTTTTAATTATGAAGACAAAATTAACAATATTCGTACGTACTATTACAAAGGCTATTCCATGAGTTATATATATATTTTTTAATTTTTTTTAATTATGCTAAATTTAATATCGAAGTTAGCCTGTTCATTTGCTTTCTATGATAGAGTCAACTTCGGTCGATGCATTTCCACTGACTCATCCTCCAATGATTCATCAAATAAAATAATGCCAAATAATACTAGATAATTTTATTCAAGCAGTTGGGTCAACCATTTCCATATATACCCTAGAATTCTAATGGCACAAAATGAAATTCTGTGCGACATGTGCCAATTATACTATATGAAACGGACTGTAGTAAGTAACTTGAAAAGGGAGGGACAGACCTTCCGTAATAACTAGATTCTCATGTGAGTCAGCATTAATGTCAATTATTATGCAGAGTCTTAACGTCGACTTCAGTCCAGCTGACAATAGCCAGCCAATCCAAGGCTTGTAGTTGGTAATACCGATTTCCCTAGACGACTTCCCCAAGTACTAAACTCCCTAGCTATATCCGTCCAACGTAAAAGCAACCCTCCAGACACGGTGGTAGTTCTCGCGCAGTGTGTCCCGTTTCTCAGATTTCCACCAGGCATTAAATACCTTCGCGAGTGCTTGAGATTTACGTTCCTGAGACCTGAGAGCCGCCATTGTGAAACCGCGTATCTCTTGGTACTTCATCTGCTAGTACCCTAACTGCTGTGGTAGACACTGCCTTAAGATGCTTCATCCACGTATGTAGACGTCACATAGTCACGGCAAGACTTTAAACTGTCGTCGGTGAAATGTCTGCCACTAATCTTTGAATCCCCGAAGTCTCAATTCAGACAAATTTCCAACTTCGAATCCAAGTACTTTGATCGTAACGATACGATCTGAATTTTTTAGTAAATATATTCAAAACGAAGTATGGGTATATGCGAAAGAATATTTTTTATAATTTTCCGAAGAAACTCAAAATCCATGAAATCCTTTCGGTTTTCTTAGTCCGCGAAAAGATTTTTTGCAGAATGGCAACATGGATGAATTTCGAGATTTACTTACAAATATTTTGGAAACTTTTATACGATCCAAAAACTCGGTCGATATACTCTGACTTAAGATTTTTTAATATTTTTTTATTAAATAAACAAAATTGCAAAACGAATTTCATGTACTTTGTGTAAGATGAAAAAGTTTGAAATATTTTCATCTTTCTCTATCAATCCTTCGTCCTCTCCTAGTCTTCACTCTGTTGCTCTTGTTCTCTTCGTGTCTATATGAGCTTTCAAAAGCTTTATCGCTATGATTACGTACACCGACGTGACCTAGTACCTATTCGTGTCCGTCCATACACACGTATCCCGTGTGACGTAAAATATTACTAAAGCAATGACTTCCTCCTTCTTACGGTAATTGTTAGCAATTTAGAATTTCATATCCTCCTACACCCCCAGCTGTGTCATGACACGATATATTTAGTCAGCATTAAAAAATATAACACTCACTAATCAAAGAAACACCCAGCTTCTTGATTCCGCTAATGGAATCTAAATCAGCGGTTGCATGTAAAACCGCCATACGGCATGACGGTATCATTTGATTATTTTCATTTATTACATTATAAACCTTATAGGGAGAGAGACAGAGAGAGATTCATTCGCGCTGAATAAAATTAGCACGACCCTGTACGTAACGTGCAAAAAAATTCCATTGGCCATTTTCCAAATGGCGCTACAAATTTTACCATCCACCCTACCACAAGAGGTAACATTTTATTTAAAAACACACAAAACTCTACGCAACCCTTTTCTGATTTCTTTTTTCACATAAATTTTACAAACCCCTCTTGTAATATCTACTTTCTCTAGTATCTACCGATGAGCTTAAGTGTCTAGCTAAGTACAATCTCACTCGAGGAATCTTCTGAAAACCTGAAGAAATCGCAGACTGATTCGATGCGGATTCCACTTGGTGTTTGTACGCGCACCGGAAGTGTGGATAATGCGGGATAAAGTGGGCGCTGGAGCTTAACGAGATCGAGGCGAACTCACGAGCGTGAGCTTAATCCTGAAAAATGCGGGCCATACCGACTTCAGTTTTCCCTACGGACAACCGGATGCGGAGAAGAAGGATAGGAAGGAGAAAGGAAAGAAAAAAGAATAAAACTAAAAAAAAGTACCAACCCATCTAGGAAAGAGGCTGGGAGAGTCTCTCGTGGTTTATTTCATGGCGATTCATCCGAACGGGAAACTCTCTGTCTGGCGCAATGCGCCACGGGACGTACGGACGGACAAACGGAAGTGCAGGTTAAAGAGAAACGAAGAGAAAGAAATAGTTCTGTTTTTTGGAACAAGAGATCTTTTGCATTTGAAAAAATACCATATGAGTGCCGCGCGTGCTGCTTGTTTTTTCTCACCTCCGCGAACACTACGTGCTTTTTTTACTTTGAGTCGACTTTAAACTTTCGCTTTTCAATTTTTTTTTCTCCAACCTTACTTTATTTCCTCTCTCGCCAGAGATCAACGGAAGCGTAACAGTCGACTACTTGTTGTGTGTTGTACTTAATTTTGAGGTTTTATTTTTAGTGTTAACATTTTTTATGAAAATTTACAAACCGTTTATGAATATGCGTTGCGTAGAATTATGGGTACTATGTGGTATATATATGTTTAGGGCAGTTCTCAATGGAAAATAATTATCGATTAACTAATCGCGCATGACAGCTAATGTTGGGCTGTTAAGGAGGCAGAAATTATAAATCCCTATAAACTGGTAATTCAGATCAGACGCAATATCAGGACATTATTCGGCGCCTAGATTAATATCCAGTTGGTGCCATGGCGACCGGTTCGGAACCATGTTCCTGGTAGTTTGCCAAGAGGATAGTTGTGTTGTGCGTCCCGGAACCGGAAATCGACCTTCCCCTTAACCTCCTCGAACCCTCTACTAAACCACCGTCTCTTTTTATCTCCTATCGTAATGTTCTTGTTGATAACGTTTTTCTACCTTTTTTCACCTCTCACCCCACTTCAATATATCGATCAGAACAAAAAAAAACGATGTCCTATAGGTATCTAATTTACGAGTTTTCAATCGATGTAAAAATTCGAAATTTTGAGAATAGATCAAAAAAAATTTCGCAGCAAGTGTAAAGGGTTGAAGGCAGATAGCAGCCTGAATTTTGGGACAACAGAGAACCTCGTCAATTGCATCGTATTGAATTGTAAATTGAGCAATGGAAGCATACTGCGGAATGCAGGAAAGAAAAGAAAATAATAAAAAATGGCCACTCACCCCACACGTCGTCTCATCCTCGTCCCAGCGCAATTCGCAATTCACGTTTCCATTGCACTCTAAGTTATGTGCGATGCAAAATGCGTCCTGGCAATTAAATTCATTCTCGTCGCATTCTGTAAAACGATAACAGTGCAAAAAGGGCGAAAATAAAATTGAAGTATGTTCTACGTGTAAATACGTTAATATCATATAATATAAATATACACTACGTCGCTACGTCATATTACGTGCGAGAATATAATGGCCCTTTTTTAATATAAATAATTCTACACTTTTTCAATACATAATTTAGGTTTCTCCGTATATGTTGTAAATATTATAAATATATATATATATATATATATATATATATATATATATATATATACACACACACCTAATGGCAATGTTAATGTTATTGGTTATTCCTCCACAGGACAATATTCAGTGAGCCGATTATTAATTGTCAGAAATATTACCTGCTACTGGTCGAATGTATTTCCTAACGACTATTAGTTCTGCATATCGATTGTCGAATAACTCAAAACACAAGTATATAAATAGCCAATGAACAGTCGCTGCTCTCTTGCCTCATCGAAGCACGCAAAGCGGTTTAACGCAGTTCCGATTACTGGTAGTATTAATTAATGTTTTAATCCCCATTACTTTGTTTTAGAATGCGCAATTATTCGTCGTCTCTATATCACTATTTATGTAGGTACGACATTGATTCATCTGTAAATATGCACTGGATATAGGCATATCTATTACATACACAAGGATCAAAGAAATGCCGCGATAAGTACAAGACACCCGTACCGCATTCCATATGCTGTTCAATGAACAGCGTAAGCTAAAGTTTTAGGTTTATCTAAAGACTTTGTAAAAAATAAAAAATGACTCTAGTTCATGACTAGAAATACAAAATTTCAATTAGTCCGAAACCTTTCATACGTATAAAAAGTGAGAGAAAGGCGGACAAAATGTGTGGAAAAATGACATTTAAAAATCGTAATCAAAAAAAGAAATGAGAGGTATTGTCAAAATTGGACTTTAAATAACGTGCAGTGAATGTCAACAATGCCCTGAACGTAGCCCATCGCCAAACACCGTTCGGTCTGCACTCTCAACGCCAGGGCAACGTTGACGCACACTGCAACGCATTACGGCCAAAACGAATCGCCTGTTACGTGAAAACATTCCATTCTAATTTGCCATTTTTTTATTTATATTTCTTTTTTTAAAGCGTTTACCTATACTCCCTGTATATCCATTGCGTCACTGCCCGTCCTGTGCCTTTTGGCATTACAAACACGAATTAGGTCATTGAGTTCGGTTTTACACGATTAAAAAAAAAAACAGTAATAAAGCGTGACATGAATATAATAAATATGTCTATTTAATTGATTATTCGATACGTTGGTCAATACGTTATTCAGGGCCTCCAAGGTTCCAATCGACTGTCACCTCGGCTATAGACATTTTTTAACATTACCCTGTGACAAGATTTTCATAATCTGTGTTGTGGATGTCGCGAATATCGCCGTTTGGAAATATAAAGAAATAATGCGCAAAAGTGTTTTTTACTTTTTTCAACGAAAGAAAAATATCGATGTTCATTAAGTGTCAATAATCGGATGGATACTGAAGATGTTAATAATAATTATTATTATTGTCATTCGCCATACTAACGTAACTTCATTCGAGTTTTCCCGGAAGTGGAACGACTGATCAATGTCTTTGGTATAACCCACGAATTCTGCTAACAATTGCGAGTGCTACCTAACGGAAGTTCAGATCGCCTAGATATCACTGTAGTACCACTACAATATTGATACTGCTGAAACTATTGCTATTGCTACTGCAGTACGACAATCACTTTTTGGTTACCACTGGCATATCCACTGAATCGAATATCCACAGTGCTGTTCTATATATTCCAATTCTTCATATAGTACATGAGTTCATACTGCACAGTACAAACTTATGAACTGAAGTTGGTCCTAGAATACAAATCAAATCGACGGACTCACTTCAGCTGATACATTTGGTTTGAATGTGTGCACTAAATTTTTCCAAACATTTCATACGTTTGTTGAGTCGAAAAAGCTTCACAGTATTGCTTTATATATCATATCGTAAATTCAATATACAGGGTTTAGTATTTAAATCGAGACTGCCAAATAACTTAAGAACAAGGTCTTATATTAAAAAATATTTGAGATAAAAGTTGTATGGAAATAAGGGATGAATAAGAATGGCCTACTTTAATTTTATTGATGGAGCATTTTAATTGAACCAGGCCATTCTATTGCCTCCTTTAAACCCATACAACTTTTGTCTGAAACATTTTTTCATATAGACCTTCTTCTTTAGTTATTTGACATTCTCGATTTAAATACTTCACCCTGTATAGCTTATACTAGACTGTGCTAAAAGACGCTCTAAACCAATACAGGATCACACTGCATATCCATTCTAGAACTACTATTTATATACCGAGCGACCAATTAGAACTGGCGTTTTTTCAAACGACACTAAGTTATTAATTTTTAATTTTTCGAAGTATTTCTGATTATTCAACTTAAACGTATCAATCCAAGTTAGCCTACCCATTCGATTCCTGTATCAGAAGCAGCTTGATACATTCCAGTCGAATAAATTCAGCTAAATGGAATTACTTCACAATGCAGTTCTACATGTTCTATCATACATATAAGTATATTAGCTTCTATAACATAATCTAACAAATCATGTATAAATATTACATACCTTGTGTGCCCTTGATTTCCCGCCCAGCCGTTATCAGAGCTTCGAAGCTACTGTTGAAGGTCCGCGGTAGGACGTAATACCGAACATACATGACGTTGCTTTCAGTACGAAAACTCTCAGCAATACTGCCACATAATGTTTTGCTCTTGGCAGTGTCATCTGTCTTGCCATCAAAGATCTGCACAAAATTGAGGTCGCACTCGTTCGGTTTATGCAGCTTAAAGACGGGAAATGATATCTGAATCTGAACATAAGAAATATTGAAATTAGACCAAATCAAACCAATCGGGGACACAGTAAATTTTATAGCTGCAAAATCTTTGACCATGTCTTTAAACTCGACTGCACTTTTCCGTCGATCCCAAATGCATTTATCTTACCTTGTACCCTTCCTCGACGGTCACCACCCACATGCAATCCAAAGGGATTCCATCCTTTTCCGCTAGTAATATTTGATCATGAACGTCTTTGCTCTGGATCTTTGCTTCTATTCCCGTTACATTTATTATGCAAGGTTCCGGTTCCATTGGTATCCCAGCTGTGAACAAGTCGAATTAATAACGGAAGTCCTAGATATTTATTTATTCAATAATTACGCCTATGAGGAACTAGCGTTTTTATATTCCTTAAAAAATTAATCAGAGAATGCAATTTTCAATATTATCGCTTAAATTAATTACTCATGTCGCGATCGTATTAATATGTCAAGCTGGTTTATATGCATGGCAAAGAAAAGTACCATTTTATTATAATACTACACTATAACACTGTATGGATTCACTGTTCGCTACTGTGACCAGTTAGCATCGCCAGCAGCTACTGGCACTCGACCTGATAATGTGACAAGAGTGACGGTGACGTCACGATGAATCTGTGCAGGGTTCATATAACGCGAAGCCAGTGATACAACAGTGGATTAAACCGGAAGTCGCTATTTCTTTGGTAAATTTTCGAACGACTGAAATAATCAGTGAAATTTTCAGTGATTTATTTTTAGAGAGTATGGCAATGCCAAGAGGGATTGGGTGGGGGTGGCGGGGAGGGGTGGCTGTATATTTCACACGATATAAGCAAATCTCATCCCCTCTCAAGGGTTTAATATCATTTTCATTTCTTTCCAAATGAAATTTCGATTGCCGGATATTCTGGGCTTCCTGGGAGATAGAAAGGGATTGGCCGTTAAGGGCTGAATCTCGCCGTGAGCCGAACACCTTATCCCATGATATTGGCTCGGCTAATATTCTACGCGAAACCGCCACCCCGAAGCGTGCCGATGAGTCGTGTATTCATAGCTCGACTCTTGGCGAGTATGAATTAATTTTACCCCTCGACTCGCTACTATCCTCCGGGTTTAATCGATTTTCTACGATCCTCCAGGCTACCGCGTGATATTAGATAGACGTAAAGAGCGTACCGGAAGTGTCCAACTATCGGTAAATCTGAACGTCGTCGTTCCTGGAATTCGAATGGTTTCAGGAAATCTGCAGGGTGACGCAACGTGGATAAATCGACTAAATTCCAGAAGCACTTTACACTCGTTAAGTGCATGAAAAAAAAAGGCGAATCTTCATGGGTCGGTCGGTATTTATATATTTTTTTTATATCGTCTCGTACATCATTTTCTTCATTCAATCCCAGAGGCAATATGGCATCCTTCTTTATTTTTGTTTAAAACACTATGCAATATCGCCGGCATGGCTGAACTTCATGAGAATTCTCGACGCTCTGTTTTGTATATCCACCATAGGTATTATACACAGTAGTTACGTATACCCAAGCTTTTGCCTAGAGTTCCCATGAAATAAACATTTATGTATATGGCTGGATGTTGCTAGAGAACTGGATATCGTAACAGCAGATCCTCCATTCAATTGATTCTTGAATTTTGGCAATAAAAGTAAATACTTTTTCTTTGGGAGTTAAGAAAAAAAAAGAAAATTAAAGAAAAAGATGTACAATCTTTTTCCACAAATATACTCACGGTACGTGGGCCTGGGTATCATGCTCCACACAGCTTTGAAACCACTGTACTCGATGTTCTCGTCGCTGTGAAAATGCAGCCAGAGGAATCGGCCCTTCGACGTGAGTTCCGGTGGAAAGCTGTCGCCGCAAAAGCTGTCGATCTGATCGGCGAAGCCGTATTGACCATCTCGAACTTTAAGAAAATCGTAACGGCAGTTCAAGCTCGGTTCCAGATGGAATCTATCCCGAAAGTCGAGCTTAATGAGCATCCCCTTATCGGCTATAAATAGAAAGCAAAAAATGGGTGAGTTAACAAAAAGAACGTACGATAAAAAAAATTAATTGTAGTCCCCTGGTTAGATAGGGGTCAGAAAAACTGCTAAGAGGCTTTCTAATCGATAGTTACTCTCTGGATAATTTCATCCCTTGATAAGCGCGAAACTAAGCAACCCCTCTTCTCCGACAATCATTACCATTATTGTCACCGTCGTCATTCTATTTAATGTGTTTTGTTCGAGGGACTTAGGAGTTATCAAAGCACAGCAAAAACTTTGTCAAACCTCCAGCTTATACGTATACCGCTAAGGGAGGTTTTTGCGTTCTCGAGATCTCCGTTGCTTAAGGGTTGCTTATGTATATTTATATATATCTGTATATATGGAACATTTACTTCGAGAGAAAATCCTTCTTTGATGGCAATCTTATATATACACATGTATATATAGTTATATCGACGGATACTAGGTACATTATGTATCTACATATGCAATGGAGGTAGGTTAGGGTAGTTCCTGCTCTCGTAATGAGATCGTAGGAATGCAGGGGGTGAGTTCACTTTCCCTGCACGTACGGGGCTTATCCGGGAATTATTCAGCCCCAGGTCGATCGTTAGGATTCACTTTATCTTCCGGTTCCGTCTAGTCGACTTGAGACCCTCTGGATTCACCATCCCCTAGAACCGGATTTGCTGGGCCACGTTTCTCAGCCACCGACTTCCCAGTAGTGTGGAAGATGAAAAAAAATAAGAGGGGTGGAACAGACTAGGTGGATAAGAAAATTATGAATGGATGTCAGACATAACCTCAATAGGAAATTCCCGCGTAATCGTCTTACGGACCAGGAAACAATAGCGAACTTTATTAGGGATCCTGAAGAACCTTCGGTGGTCCGATGTTCAGTAATTAAGGGTTGAACTGGGAATTCTTTAATTGTCGGCAACACTAGCTGGGCTGCTGGATAATTCATGAATTTTTGCCCCCCTTTGTTAAGTGCTTGACTTTCATGCAAGTTGCGTGCTCTCCATTTTGAAAGAAAATGAAGATATTCTAGTGCAAATATGACGTCATCCAGGGGTTGGGTATGCTTGAGACACGTAGTCACGGTTACACGATGTTAATCACTTAACCGGTACGTTTAAGACGAGTGAGAGAAAGAAAAAGAGATTAGAGAATAAAGAGAAAAGAAAAGAGCAAAGAACACTCGACAACGCCCAGTTCCCCAGGGATACTCAGGACTCGTACAGGATGTTTATTTGAGCTGCTAGCCCGGGGCTGCCAGCCGGCAGCATACCAGACGTTTGACCGAATGAAAAATAACTCCTTCAGTCGCGTTTTTAACGGACGACAGAATCGACTGGCATTCGAAACGAACAAGAAGCTCGTGCATTTTTTTATAATGACGTACATGTTTTTCCTCTTAGGTTGGAGTCGGTTGTCAGCCGTTTGATAAATCGCCAAAATTCTCAGAATGCAAAAAATACTCATGCACATATATTTCAGTATTTATTTTATTTATGTTTTCGATATCGCCCGACACTAGAAAATTCGCTCCTTGTGTACGCTGCTGTATGACTTCAATGCGATGAACATTAAGGTTTTTTTTTCTGCTGCATATAATGGCTCCTCGTGAGAGTTTGACGACCATTTATTTTTAGTGGCTCGAAGCCATTACTAGCGATGCGTATGAATGAAGCCGGGACTTGGCGGCAGTGTTCAGAAGCCCACGCGAAATATGTTCATGTAAATTTGAACGGGAATGTAACCGCGGACAAGGAGAAGTATATAGGGAATGACCCTGTGCAATGAAGTTTTACATCAAGCAGATACAAAAATATGAAAATATACATGAAAATTGCAAAATCCTATTCAAATTTTTTTCCAATGAATGTTCCCTAAAGGGATAGCAGTTGCTGAACTTTCTTTAACGTGAAAATTAAATTTCACTGTTTTCGTCTTTTTTTTTTACACATGCATCACAGAGTACATAACCAAAAATAGAAAAGAAATGAAAGCATATAATATAGCGTTAAAAAAACTTAATAGTCCTCAATCCATTCGTATAGAAAATTATTCAAAAATTGTATATCAGACCAAATAAATTGCGAGATTTAAAGTAATTTATTCAATAACATTTTTTTATACCCAAAGTTTAAGGATCGTTTATAACATTTAAATAAATGCAGGCTGTTTCAAAAGTTCCTGGCGCCTTAATCCTAAATAGTATTATAGATTACATCGTCGTGGCCTCGTAACTCCATAGGTAATTATACGAATTATCATTAATTATCTCACAGTTACATGAGATTTTTGCGAAATGTAAGCTTCGCATAATTATCAGGATTAGTGTTAGAATTATCGCGGTGACTCGCTTGGAATTTTGAAAAACTCGTGAGTCATATCACCATATACTTGATAAGCACTGTGCTCGAGTTAATACAATTTTTATCTAACGTTTCTGTATATCTATAATACATAAGAGATACCGCAGAACAATCGGGACAGACGTTTGAACTTTTGAACTTTCTCAAAAACCGGTTTTCAGGTCCGACGTCGTTAATCATGACATCTGCTAGAAAAAAATAAAATATTTGGAAGGTTTCATAATGATTTGGCATACAGCGGATACAAATCTGTCAAAGAATAAAAAAATTTTCAGCTCCATTTCTAATTTCCCACCTCCACGCTAGATGCTCTTAAGAATATCGAACCATCCACCCAGTAAGGACCAAGCTTAAGAGCATCCTTGTGGCTATTCCAGTTATCAGTAACTAACAAAACCAAACTCCCCAAGGATAACGATCCTGCGGAGTGCTTCGGGATATCCATAAAAAAAATTCTACCAGATAATTCATACCCCATTGCACCGAAGGATATTATTATCCTTCGACCAATAAAACGCATCAAGGACGAATGAAAAAAAAAATGAGGGGAAGACATAAGTAAGAATATTATGCATCCTGTAGGTCCAAGGACACAAAGGATAACCCGGTATTGGTTAGATATTATTTGGATGATATGGCCGTAGTATGAAAAGGATTTACCCGTAGCAGGATCTCCTGAAGGACACTTGGCAAAATGCTGCGGGAGGGGCGAGGAGAGGATCAGGATGACGTAAAAATGTCAGAAAGAGGAGAAGGTCAGAAGGATCACAAAGGAAAGGAATAAGCGTATCTCTCGCGCGGGGGCTAAGGATAGGACGATGAACCAGGTCCTGGAACGGCAGGATAACGGGATGGACCGGATGATATCCTTTTAGCTTGACAAGGATTACGTCCTCCTTTTATATAGTTCAGATATGATCGCCCTTACTTCCTCCTGGCTGGTAGTGGATGTAGGATAAATAGTACCTTGAGAAAGTTAACCTTAACGTACCTTATATATACAACACAGTATATAATGATCCTTAAAGATGAGATAACACATGACATACAAAACGTCTAAGATGTTCTGATCTTGCAAAGATTACTTAAAGATGAATTTACTCATTCATCCCTTAGGACTGACAAATAATCCTCGGTTTATTGAGCAACTGGGAAGGTGTCCCTTTACGATAAGTTCAGCCAGGAGGACACGATAGCCCAACCCTTTCGCTAAGAATTCCTCCGTTGATACCTTTTGTGAATTTTCACGAGTCAGCTTATCGGGGGTTGATAATATTGGTAAGTTTATTTGTTCTAATTTTTTTTCGACCTTCTATTCATCCGCCATTTTATTTTATAATTAAACGTTAATTGGCTGCTAAATCAGCGAAGATCTTTGCTTGGGTGACTGTACCTGTATTTTAGTATCCGATCTCAATTGTCATTAATTATGTAATTGTCCTCTGGGTAAGATCAGTGACAGTGATTCGGTGTCCTGTGTAATGAGTCAGGGTGATAAGTATCATTGATAATGGAACTGGTAACTAATGTTATGGAATGGAAGGTTGCACGTTAAGACATCTTAATATGAACAGACCTGTACGATCGTAGGAGGGTTGGTACCGAGCCTCGTAAGATCCCATTAAATGTTTCTTTGATGGCCTCTTACCTTCTGAGTGGCGAATAATTTCATTTACTAGCCCACTTCAGGAGTTCGCCAACACCCCTCCCCCCCCCCCCCCAACTAGACGATGGTGATACTGATTTAGTGGGTTTTGGGTACCAGTGACGTCACGTTAGAGATAAGTATTAGTCTAGTTATATTTTGAATTTGGAATACATTGGAAAGAATTGTTAAATTATTTTTAATTAGGATTATACTAGTTTTTAACTTTAAAAAAAAACGTTTTTTTTTTTCGTTAAATTCATTCTGATTAAATTCCAATGCTAGACTTTGAAAGCTTTTAGAATTCTACACAGTTCGTAGTCAAAGTTCAAATATTGCAGAGCGGAAGCTTCGTCTGCTAGGAAGAATTGAAGCGGAAAGGAATGAAAACGTCGACCGGAAGTTGGTCTGATCCATCATCGAGGTTTTGATGGTAAAAATGAGTAAAAGAGGGTAAAGTGGTGTCGACAGGAAAGAAAATTCGTGCATTTCGTATGCAGGGAGAATGCATCGATTTCCACGGCGGAGGTAGAGCGCGTCAAAAAGTTTGAATCATATAAGAAATTCGTGTAAAGAAAGAGCTGATTCGAATGCGGTAACAAAGAAAATTTTTAAATCAATCTCACGCGATATACAAGATACGAAAATAAAAGGTATAATAAAATAATGAAAACTAGCATTAAAAATTGACTTCCCATTTTTTTAAAGATTACAAAACTAAATTTATTTAAGCAAATCATCGAGTGTGTTACGTAAGATCAAATTAAAAAAATCTCATCAATTTAATTGATCCGTCATACTTCACCTTAATCACGTAACCTACTCAGATTTTTCCCCAGTCTCTTACAGATAGCTACTGGGTCAAAGGTCAACTTCTAACAGTCTAAAATCTTGCTGTCCTTTCTAGCACAACTATGTAAACCAGATCTTAGCGAATGTCAATTCTCAATTGAAATCCAAGTGGACGGTCATTTTAATAATTAAAAGAAATATATATCTGTATGCTATACGAAGTATCCGATCAGGCGTGTCTATTTAACGAACGTGTCTAGGAATATTTTTGTTTTCCGTACGATCAATAATCTCCAGCTACCTACCGTCACGGGGAAGCTGAGGAGGCACTGTGAGATCTCATTAACGATGAGTGGCTTAGCTGCTTAAAAGTGTTCCACATTACATAATGATATCGTAACTTCGTCATAGAGGTTGGTACGTACGAAGCAGGCAATTAGAAAGTTTCCTAGATCGTGAAAATGCATCGTTCAAAGCACTGGAGGCCATGGACGTATACATAGGGGGAATATATCGAGGACGACACATCTAATAAGCAAAAGGGACACGTGGAAAGATAGTTGCCAACCTGACGAAACAAAAAAAGTAACATCCAGATATATATAGCAGCAAAGTCTATGAAAAGTCATATAAGATAGAGAAATAATTATCTTTTTAATTCAGCACCAGGAACGTTCTAAAATCTGAATAATCTTGAATATATCGAAATTAGAAAACAACACTACTTTTTATAGCGTTTCAGATACCGTTTACCGTAATACCACGTGTTATATTTATCGAAACTATTTTCTGGAGTAAAATATTTTCTGTGGAATTTCCAAGCTTTTTACATAAAAAAATCTCATTGATCAAACCAATCATTCCTTCTCTAATTCCATTCCCTTGTCGTTAATTATACTGAAGAATTAATTGAATGAACATGCAATCTAGCTGTGCCGTCAGAGTAACGTATAACATCGAGAAGCTTTTTGCGTCTGTGTAAAATCTCAGTAGTTCAAAGAGGAACAGATAGATGGAGTTGATAGGGGTGGGATATTTTCTAAGGGTGGAGCCAGACTATTGCTTGGTTCGGCAAACAAACCGTCACGTGTAAAAGCAGTAGAAGGTAAAGGATATATATAGTAGTGACATCCAGTATATGGTCAGACAGTATAGGAATATACGTGCCATCAATACGACGTCACCAAGCTATAATAGCAGTGCAAACAACCCAATCTATCCGTAAACGTAGAAAAAACCCTTTTAATTATTTTTCGACAACCCTTTTGAAATTACGTATACCGAATAGGGGTTGAGCCTACATACCTAATCACATACGTACGTTAGAGAGAGTATCCCTTGATAAACAAGCCAATACCTCTCGCCTACCAATACATACCGTATACAAGTACCCCTTTCCAGTATTACAAACAAATTATATTTACACGATCAATTAAATTTACCCAACTGGATTCCCAATTCGAATATTCGCACGAGTGATTTGATTGATTTCAGTGAACTTACTGAAAAAAAAAGGTTTTTTTTCCCAACATTTTTCCAATTCCCGATCCTACCTTCGCGCATAGAGATAACACGGAGATTCGACCGTGTCAGCTGGTTTCAAGAAATAGCGGTCGGGCTATAGGTTCTCTTCCCCTTCCGCCCCCCTCCGCGCGTCCCTCGCCGTAAAATTTCTTTTTTTTTGTTTTACTGTAAAGAACAATCAAATTGATAGGGAGTTCGGCCGGACCATTCGATTTCCGGTTTCTCATGAGTGTTAGCGTTGCGCATTTCATCGCGGCTGACATCGCACGTACCATCTTTCAATTTCCGGGCAGTTTTAGATGGCGTGCACGACGCGACGCCAATATCGTGAGGTTGTTGGGAATGCGGACGGGCATTACCTATTGAGCACGTTTGAGAACTTTAGGTGGAATATCGAAGTTGTAGGTAGCGAGAGATATGATGATTAAAGAAAAACTTTTTAAGCGAACTGTAGGAATATTTGACACTTACGAAAATTTTGGAAATAAATTCACGAATATTCAATGGTGACGGAGATTCGTTTGCGCGCAGTGTGAAACTTCCTTAATCCTATTCTAAGGGGTTGCTGGCTACGAGGTTCGAGATAATTAGTGACGTAATTTACAAGGTTGGCTTAATATACTGTAATCACCTTCGGAGTGCAATGGCGGCCGTTATGCATTGACAAACGAGTTGCGACCTAACAAAGCCAGTTAGTACCTATAGCACACCTGCTTTAGTGTCTAAACGACCCTGCTTCCCTATAAATACGTTTTATCACATATTTTATAATAATAATAACTTTATCTGTGTATCTTGAGCCACTTTACTGTTATCAGTCAATAGTAATTCACTCGAAAATAGTTACCCCTTCTGGCGTTATCGTTCTGAGAGTACTTTTCAATTAAATTTCGATGTAAAGGATATGCCTTAAATCCATTTTTGTAAGATAAAAACTGTGCTTATTTAACAAAAAAGTTTTCACTTTTACATTTATTTCTGATAACAACTTAATATGAATATATATTTTCTGTCTTCCTCTATGTTATGTATGGAGATGGAATTCACAAGGAAATTGCATTGAACTTTTCCTAAAGATACTATAGCTAGTTAACGATTGCATTTCAAGGAAGTTGAGGTTATTATAATCTTACGTAAGCATCACTTGGCGAATTGATACGGTCCAGAAGCTCGGTCATGGAAGTTGTCGATACCCTTGTTAACTACATTCAACTTGTGCCCACTATTTTGAACTTTGAATTCTGAAGTTTAAGTGATCTAACACCAACGTCCATCCAAGACTCAATTTTACTCCAACGTACACTATAATCTATCGAAGCTCAATCTAGTTTCCTCAAGGATAATTGATTGTTTCACAACAGTGAAATTGGTAAATTTCTCTTGGGGATAATCCAAGCCCATACGAGCTTGAAGACTCTCCGAGACAATCCAGTGACAGCTGATCCCTGACTTCCTAACTATTTTTGGATTATAGCTTTGAGTTCCACACAGCTTCTACCATCGGATACTGGGACACTGCGACCCTGACTTAAATTCAAATAACAGCCAGCTGTCCATTTTATCGACCTAGTCCAACCCTTCTGCTACTCGTATTTCCATAAGGAAAATCTGGGCTATAATTAGTACAGGTACTCATTAAATTTCTTGTCGGTATAACATATGATGAATTTCGAGAATTAACGAGAGTTTCAAAGTTCACAAGGTCCAAGGGTTATACATGAACATTTCGGAAACAATATCCAGCGATGGGTCTTCAGAGACTAGCACGTTAAAAAATATATATCAGGGGTGAAATTGACCTAGGTACAGTCCCTTTTTGAAAAATTAACCAATAACGAAGGTATAGTTGAATGGAGTAGATTTACTAATAGAAATGGAAGTATCCAGACTGAGTGTATTCCTTTGCTTTTTTTCCCTTTCTATCACGTTGTGCCACAATGCTTTACGTTCACTTCTGAAAAATCTGGAAACTGACCGTCGTGTCCCACATCGATATATATATATATATATATATACACACATATAGATATTTGCTATCGAAACACATCACGTATCGAGGCGTCGAACAAAGGACGTCGGTTGATATGTGATTTATGATTTTGGGGTAGGAGGGGGTGGTGGCTTGCCAATTTTTTCTTCCCTCTCTCTTTCTCATACGTCTATTATATTTATAGGTAGTCAGCACGTACTGGATAGAGCGTTGTCGCATATTGCTGTTTTCAATGTAGAGAATCATGACGTCACTTCCTTTGGAAGTTAATCCATTTGCATCGTTAGCATATATATACGCCCGATTTTCCTGGTCACTGTTACAGGAGCATATACATATATATGCTTAGTTGGTATCTAGATATAATTAAAAAAAAAGGTTGATGATAAGGGCTTTTTTTACTTTTCCGTACGATGCAAATGGGTTAATCGCTTTACGGTATAAAGAGCGATAATTTCAGGAAAATTGTTTGAATAAACCGTTCACCCTGAAGACTTTTAGCCCCTTCGGGAAAATTTCAACGTATGGGATAGTTTGAGGACGAAAGATCCATGTGTACCACTCGTGCTACCGTACTTCAATATCATTAATCACAGGTATAGTATCACACGAGGAAGTATCATGGGTTTATTTCACTTGGGGAAACATCAGTTTTGTATCGAAAACGAAACTTTAGTGCTTCTACGTTTCCCCCCACGTGACTCTACATGGACAATCGGATATCAATCAACCAGCCGTCGTCTGGCTAATCCGAAAGTCTCAATCCGGCTTACTCGTGACTTCTGCCTAAAAAGGTAGCTTCGATGACTTCCCCAAGTGTTGGACTCCATTGAAATTGATGAAATGCTAGATGAAATTGATCCCACGGTTATATCCTGGACGTATCTCCAGCGATTCTTAGTTTAAGAGAAGTTTCATTTTTCCCCAGGGCACAAAAAGCAACACTCACCTTCCAATACTTTAATGCAATCCACGTTACTGGGGTACTTGTTGGGGTAATTTGGACTGTAGAATTCATGCTTGGCCTCGTCCCCAATTTCGAATTTCTGACACATTGTCTTGTTGGTGTCTCTCATGTATCGTCTGGGAAATCCCACTGCGGTGGAAGACGACGTCGACGTCGTTGGGCTCAGGTCGATATTGGTCCAGCTTGAATTCCCATCCGAGGGCACTTTGGTTTCACGTGCGACTAGCGGCTCCTGTTGGCAAAATTTGTCCAAGTATCGGCAAACCATTAGATGCTTGCGTAAGAAAATTTTGAGTGATTAATGTGATCTTTTGGTATGATTTTTTGTCTCCTTCATCAAATATAATTTTACTCACTGGATGCCTACGAAGCTCAAGACTTAGTGGTTTCTCACGCGTCGATTCGCTCGAATCACTTTCTAAGGGCTGCGACGTACTCGTGGTAATCGTCGATTTTTGTACAGCGATTTCTTTGAAGTTCATCCCCTTGGCTAGTCCTTCGCTACCCTCAATAACTGACTCCATCCCGGATTCGTCCAATCGACGACGAATCAACCCCAACGAATTCTCCGTGGTACTTGGCCCCGATTTCTCCGCGCTTCTTCTAACCGCGTACGACATGGTAGTTGAACGTAAGGGTCGGTTGGACCTTCGGGAGTTGCTCGTGATCCAGTAAGGTTGCTGAGTGCCGTAGGTGACTCCCATAGAGGCCCCGGTAACTAAAAAAATAAAGGAAAGGTATATATTATTTCGTTATCACGACCTATTAATAGTGGATACTGTAAGTTGATTGAGCATATACAAAATTTGGAATATCCAATCGGCAGAACACACGATCGTGAATACACCATGAAAGTGTAGAAAAATATTTTCTTACTATATAGATATAGATATAACGTTTTCGTTTCAGGATGTCGATTGATATAATAATGGTTCGAAAATCATTAATAATAATTTTGAATAATTTATTCAATAATTTTTATAACGGCTAATCATATCCCCCATCCTCTATACTAATTGCATACATCCTTGCTGAATCCGTTTGCTTGGTTTTTCCATTTTTTACTTCATTTCCTTTCTTCTTCCGGTCAATTTCATCCATTCACTCTGATCGATTTTCTGCCCCAACAATTGCCACCAAAATCATTTCAGAACTATGTTGCCTGCTGTATATATATATGTGTGTATGTAAGCAGTCACGTGTTCAACAGGAAATTCAATATAACGTAAAGCTTGTCAAGTTGTCTTACAAATATAATACGTAAGCCACATAAAATGTCATTGAAAACACCCTGTAACGTACATAGAGCCAGAAATTCCGAAAATTCAGGAGCTTTTAAATAAGCTACAAAGCAAAAAAACTTGGAAGTTCGATGACTTTATTCCCCGAATCTCATCCAAATTTCATGACAATTTCATGACGATTTCGAGCTTAAACTTCAGCTCGTCAGTTGCATACGCACATGCGTTTTGCGTTGGGACGAAATTTGGAAAAGAGCTCTGTAAATTTTGCAAACTCTCGAGTTTGCGCTTCCAAAGAAGCTCCGAATAGCTTATTAATTAACAAACGAGCGATATGAGAATTTCGTTTAATTATTGACGGCAATAAAAAATAATTATTCCGGGCTTGCAAGCTTGGCAGTGATACCGATTCAATATAGCATACAGATCGATAAGTCCTACTGTCAATTTCGAGGCGTTTAACTTTATCCGCTAGAGAAGCTTGCAAGCTCCAAAAGTACACTCGACGGAGTCCACTCGGAGCTCGAGGAACTTTTTAATCCTCCTCGAAAGCCCATTCTCCTGACTAAGGTGGAAGTTTCTTATTTTCCTGAGCTTTATTTCCCTTTTTCTTCTTCTTTTTTTTGTCGTCAAAGCTTTCCGGCCACTTTCGAATCTCTCCGATAGGGTTTATGAGTCTTGTATATCCCGCTAGGACGATCATAAATGCTCGCGAGGACTCCTAATAACTCTATAAGGATACAGTAACCGCAGAAAGAGAGAGAGAGCTTTCAGAAAATCTGAAATCTTTTTAAGCTCGTTTCGCAAAGTCCCTTATGCTTTAGGAAAATTCGTCTCACTTCGACGATAGTGACAATCGCTATATAATACATTTTTTCATAACGAAATTCTTTGAAATTCTTCACGACCCAGAAAACCCATAAAAATGTTTCGTTTCCTTATAAAATTTCGAATAGAAAGCCTTTGCACGATCATACCCCGATAACTGAGACCGTTCAAAAGATATTGACGTTGAAAAATACCGTCGTAACTGTAGTCAATCGAGAAAGGGGTTTACCCACGATTTCTCAAAGGATTATACGTATGTCTCTCTCTTATTCACGCAAGCCCCTAAAAGTCCGTCTCTTTCGCACTCGCAGCAGGTATGGCAAACTCTGAAAACTCCTCTTTGAATTCGCTCGATCAAATTTTACGACTTGTCAATGGCAAACGGTCAACTTCTCTTGCAATTGACAGGACGGTCTTAACAAATAGAGTTCAATTGGTGTAACTATGGACAGCTGTCAAGACTAACTATTACCTTTAAGCCAAAGAGTCCCGTACCTATACACAGACCTAGTAGTAGCACGAACTGACTTCTGAACTCCTGACCTACGATCTTGAACGATCTACTGGAAGTATTTCAGAAATCGCCAGTGGTGGTTCCGTGAGGGATGCAGAGTTTAAGGGTGAGTTTAAAAAAAAAGAGGTGGGAGAGAAAGCTTGCTAGTCGACTATACCAAAAAAAGGGGTAGTCGCGTTCACTCCATTTACTCCTCGTTTCCTGGAAGGACCCGAGAGCAACCCTGAGAAGCTCAAGTAGACCAGCCAGAAACAGTTCAGATCTAAATCTGCAGTCAGCGAATAAATCAGACAGCTTTCCTTCTGTGTCAGCATCCCTCTCTCTCCCTCTTTCTCTCTTTAGAATTATTTGTCCTCCCTCGACTTCCTACTTTCAGTCTATTACTCTATGGTGAGTAGCAAAAAAAATACTACGAACAAATTATACACCCTAACCCTATCTACCCCTACCTATACTTCTCCTAAGTGTAAGGGTGACACTCGTTAACACTTTTTTTATCCGAGCTGTTCCATCTTGAAATTTGTCAAAAACCACCCTTGACCTGTATTTCGGGATAGAATCCTTAGCAGATTATTTCTCTATAAGGCAGGGAAAATATATGGTGGTGGACTCGGATCGTACACCATGATCGTTCTGGAAGTATTTCTGGGGTTGACAGTTCCTAATATTTCTCTTACTCGAGATAAGACCGTAGAGAGAATAAGAGTGATAAAAGTCGGGGTTGGACTAAGGGTGGCGAATGATAGACGAAGAAACAGCGAGAGGGGTGGTATCGGTGAATCTGATTCGAAAAGACTTTCATATTCACTGGTCCGAGTTCCCGAGGGGTTGAAAATATTCTTGGTCACTGGAGGAAGCGTAGACATTTTATTTCACGAGTGATATGATGCATTTGCGAGAGGGGGATGAAAAATAAAATAGTACGAAACAGTGAGGAATCCCGAAGGTACAGGGGTGGCTCGTTTACAGATTCTACAAAGTTTTCCACTTTCAAGAAATTTTCTAAAATAAAAATTCAGCCTCGCCCGATAACCAGGTGGTGGATCTATAAATGAATAAAACTACCCCTGAAGCCGCGAAGACGACGAGTACACAGTGATAAATTTTTGGATTTTCAAGTAGATACGTGCTTGGATTTCAATGGGGTTGAACTAGTGTGAACTCCGGGTGATACAGGCATGGAACATTGCATGCATTCTGTAAGCTGTGAACGAAAGTGGGTATGCGTAGGGGATGTAGGAGGTTCTGAAGGCATCGAGAGGGCAAATACCGGTAGAGGTAATTTCGAAAATTATGGAGAACTAGCGCAGTATGCTTGCACGCACCTTAAGGTCACAGGGGATGAAATTCAAAGAGTGCTTTAAAATTCCATTTTCTCTGAAACACCCTAACCAATTTCATACGTACTAACCACCCCTATATCGAGTGGACCTCCGTTACTATCAGTATTCGGTAAATAAAGCGTGATCCTCGCGAAATTAAGTGTCAAGATTTATCTAGGTATCTATCTTGATACTGATATGCTATATCTATATATCAATCACATATGTGCCTATATGCTCCTATATAATACATATCCCATATGTACAGTCATCCCTTAGAGTTTCCAGCTGTGAGAAAAAATCTGTGCATTCTTTTATAGATAGCAATTTCTATTTGTTCCCCGATGTCTAGATATATTTATTTATATACATATGGTATATATATATATTCTGTCGTTCATCAAATCCCAAGTAAAGGTACGTTCACAACATTCAGACATAGCGTTCTAGTACGATGCACAGTGGACACCACTATGACTATGTTCCACGCTGTCAAAAAGTCGATCTCGAAATAAGAAGCCGTAAAATTGGGAAAGGGCTGACACCATAAGGAAAAAAGTTTTCTATATAGTGGTATAATTTATGGGGTCATATTTAGCGACGGTTCCGTTAATGAGGTCTGTCGCGCGTGAATTACGACGCGAAGAAATCCTGGGCTCACCTTTCGCGCGACACTACGCTTCGATGGTACAGGTCGTTTCATGAGAATAGGCCGCCCCGCCTTAAATATCCCATAGATCTCCATCTTTATAGGTGCTACAGCTAAGAGTTCCTTTTTCTACTGATCACCCTCGTCATCCCTTATCCCATCGTCATCCTTTCGTAGGAGTTCCTCTCTCACCCCTTACCACTATAGTCCGTACGAGAAGCTCGAGGGAGAATAACGACGCGGCAGGGGTAAAAAAAAGGAATCCCTTATTCTCGTCAGTCCGCCTGGGGTGGGTTCGGGGCAAATTTTTACGCCCTTATTTATTTCTGATGATCCTAATTTATTCCACGACCGGACAAATATCCCGAGGCTTTTTCAAGCGTTTCTGTCTGACTACTAGCAGTATACATATATCCACTTCCAGTACAGAAAGGAACGCGGTAAACATTTTTCATCCCCATTTTTATTTGATCCACCATTTTTTTTCCATTTTATTTTCGTCCTTTCCAACCGATAAAACCGTTAACTTCCCTTCGCAACCCTCCAATGCGCGAAAAAGCCTTGCATATAAAATTAGCATTCGACACAAAGATTCGCGACTGTGTGTCGCGTTAGTGTCGTCGTCGATCTTAAGGGCGCTGTCGCCGCTATAAAAACGTAACAATGAAGCGTCGCAGTAAAATGTCCATGTAATAACTATGAGAAGGGACACAGTCCTGCATGATATCGTACGACCCTAGCAGCCCTTGTGGTTTTCCATCCCCTAGAAAAATTTCTTTTCATTCCGCTGATAGACCATGAGTGCCATAAGGGATGAAAGGTCTATTCTTAAGGATCGAAGGAGCTAATAAAATAAGCATGGAATATTTTAACCCTTCGTATAAGAACACAGTGAAGCAGTACCACCCCTTTAGTGGAATAGCAAAGTTAGAGTTTAGCCAAGGGTACGCGAATGAGTTTAAGCAACTTGCCCTTAAGCTAGTTCGCGGTTAAGCCAACTGGGTTGGATTTGTGGCAACCCTCACTACTACCCCTACTAGATGCCGAAGAGAGCAAGAGGATGTTGAGAACGAAGATTTATCGTCGGGATTCGCAGGTCTAGCTGTAAACGATCCGATCACTGGACCAGTCGGAGAAGGATTCTTCGTAAGCTTGATAAGGTCAAGGTCACTCGTAATCATTCCCAAGAGTCCAATACCGATGACCTTTTGATCTCAAATATAAAATATTAAAAAGACTCTCGTCACCCTTGACATCGGGTATGAACCTTGCATCACCATGGAGACTATTGATTTTCACCGAATTGCTCTCGTTAAAATCTTTCTCAAGTGAAATTCTACTTTTCCTCGGCATTCGAGAACCTTCTGAATAAGGGTGAAAGTTGCGAACAACGATATCCGGAATTGGAAAATGCTCAGATTTTCACGTGTCTCACCCTGTACTCGCTACGTACGTATACACGTAAGGGTAGCTTACTAAGGGTTGTTGGAATAGTCATTCAGACATCCAGCCGGCTAGTCAGCTAGCATCTACCACCCCTGTGAGAATCGTAGCGTTGGATATCTCTCCCATGGCTTGTACTCACTTGGGAACAACCCCATATAATATATACACACATCCAACCCTACGTGTACATATACCTAGCTACCGTTCCTCTACCTACCCTATAGCTACCCTCTACCAACCTACCCACTCTTCCCTGACCATCCCCTTACTCACCACCAAACCATCTATCTTTTTCGCTGACTCGACCCCGCCCATGGATAAGATTTATAAGCGCGAATCCGAATGAATATGAAAGGAGGGGATTTGCCGCGCTTCTTTAGACGGTTATACGTGGCCAGTGGGAAACGAATTGTTTTGTTAATGTTTTATATGAAGTCAGAATTTTTACGTCAAACTGAAGGGTGCTATAAATTTCATATACATGTATACTCAATTGCGAGGTACGATCTGATGAGCCGTTTTGATACGATTTATATTAATTTTTTATGCGAAATTTAAATATACATTGTAACGTGGCGTTACAGAGCTGGAGGGGGGTTCACCTAGGAATGACCGAAAAGTAAATAAATAGGACTTATCAGGTCGGACAGTGAGTTCGGTGGCAGAGTGGTAAGTGCCCGACTTGGCAGTCCGAAGGTATCGGGTTCGATTCCCGATCAGAACTCCTAATTTTTCGGAAATTCCTAGTCCTCTAGCGCTCCCTGGTGGCCCTGTGGATAAATTAATTATAGCGGGGACGAGCCGGGCACCCCGTTATAACATATATATACATTGTGATGTAATCTTCCGACTCACGGTCACAATGCGACTCCAGCTACCGATTCAGACAACGTTCTCGCTTTTTGGTTCCCTTCGAGTCGCCACCCTGATCAGAAGCCACGTTCTCAGGTTCATTCGTACAATTACGTCAATGATCTCGAAAGATTTTTTATTGTTTAGTTGAGGTCCAGGTGCTCGAATCTGCCGTGGGGAGATAGTCTCGACGTACCGATTTGCCCGGCAGAGGAGGGTACCCGACGGAGACGTCTTAGCGGATCGGTAGACGTCCGGGTGAGATACCGGCGCCCCGCTGGAGAGTGAAAAGGGCTGTAGAGCAGGCGTAGATAAGGTTTTGATACGGTCAAGGGCAGGTGAGGAACCCCCTGACCCCAGTTGAGGATGCTGTGTCCAGCTGTAGCCCGATGCCCTGGGAAAGCGGCTGTTGAGGATTGTCGATTTTTTACTTACCGATTCGCTAAGGAACGCTCTCGAGTTAGTTCAAAGGAACGAGCCAAGGAAAACGATAAGAGTTATCGGCTATAAGGATCTTGACCAATCAGAACGATTAGTTCCCGAATTTGACTATTGTCAAAACAGTCTGTCTTGGGACACCGGTCGATGTGCCACGAGCTGCCTCGCGCTCCCGTGCTATCTGTTGATAGTTTTTCTAGCTGTTTTTCCTATACGGTACAGGAAGTTCTCGCTTGTGTGGTTCTCGTGTTGCTCTCGCAATATTCAGGATATCCTATCGATTTTCTACGCGTGTTCCGGAGGTGCAGTGCCGTGCTATGGAGCAGTGCCTACCTGAGTGTCCCCTGGATGCAGTTCCCAGCCTTCATGGATCAGCTGAACCAGCTCCGGTGAGTACTCTAAATTTATTAATTTAAGCTAATTACCAAAATTTTTCAAGAATTTTGGATAATCGCCAGAACGCATCCCGAGAGAGTCAGATACATAAATTCTTTTAATAGGATTCAACCCGGCAGAATTTTTCAAGAGAATTATCTGCTTAACTTTTATTCTTCAATATAATTTTTCAGAAACGCACAATGTCATATTGCATAACGTGCTAGATAAAAATGAAAATAAAAATTACATAATCTCTATCCGCACAATGATTCATAATAATTTCCTATGAAGTATTGTATAACTACATATCTTCGTGCTATGGTGACACCCAGTATCTACCCTATGGAAATTTTAGTGGTTCGCCATTACTACATTATAATTTACAGGGAAGTAACCGCAGGGTAGGCCATTAACAAGATTCCATATGGTCCACATACGTGCCATTACATACATATATGTATACCATATACGGTTTCACCTATTAGAGGATGAAGTATTATCGAAAAATACAAAAATATAACTAAACTCCGAGAATAATGAATTAAATATGTAAAAAAGAGAAAAACGTCAGACATCTCTTGGTCATTATCCCACAACGTCTGCACCTATACGTAAAAACAAAAACTAATCCTAGAATAACTTACACACTATACATATATACATATATTATATATAAGCTAAAGGGCTTTGAACTTTGTCAGGAATGTGTATTCCGCACATATTTACGCAAATGTATCCCAACCACAGTCAGTTAACTTCAGGGAGCTGGCTGGCTTGCTAGGTGACTGGGATGACTGCTAGCTCTCTCTTTCTCTCTTTAGTCAATATAACTATAGCTAACCGTAAATCAGCTCAGTTCACGGAAGTAAGGTTTGCACGCAAAATTAGCTCGTGCAAATTCGAGTGTAAGAGTAGCCTAATTTGGGTGTACAATGGATTCTACTGGGTGGTCAAAACAGAGGGTCACGGGAGATTATAAATTTTTTCTGTCACTACAGCGATACATATGTTTACCGTTATCTATGGTCTGCATGTGTGTACTCTGGCGAGTTAGCTGCTTGCATGGTTACGTGGTTGTTTACGATATGCATGTATGGACGCGCGAAACGTTACGGGAGGTCGAAGTATTACGAGAGTTCTTATGTCCATTGCGAAGAGAATCTAGCTATGAAATGAGAGAATCAGAATCGACACGAGTACATATGAAGGAAATCGTGCACGACTAGAGCCAGTTCTACCGGTTGACAATGTGTGGTATGCATATGGTTCTAAATATACACTGACCGTTCCGACCCCTCACTTCTTTACGCTCTCTGCCTTATGCTTGGTCCACAGCATCTGCCGTACCACTCTTTTGCCGTCCGAAATGTATTCCTTTATTTTATAACGTCTTCCTATGCGCTGTATGTCGTACGGCGTCTTGCGTTTTGTTTCAAGTATATTTTCTGCTTACGTGTTATTGACTTTTACGGCTTCGTTCGCAGGAACGAAGGAGACGTCGTTTCCTCGTAAAACGTCAAAATTCATTTTCCGACGAAGGAATCTCCGCGGATGAGATTTATAATATTAGCGATGGAAATTAAGTGTCTACGTTTATTTCCTTAATTCGAGTTTTAAAAAATCGTGCTTAACAAGAAAGAATAAGAAACAAAAGGTCACAATTTTATATCACGATGAAAAAATGTTTTTTAAAATTATTCCAGTGGACTGTACCTTCTCTTTTGTACGAATAACCATTGGATTTGTCGACACAGTTTAAACGCAGATAACGCCGGTAATCTGTGTAGTGGTACAGGTGCAAATAATTGTGCTAATTGCGAATGGGTTTTTGGCATAAGCTAAAGTTTGCCGTTAATGGCGAGACGATTGCCGACAATACGTTTTGTCCCTGGAGTTAACGAGCTCGGTACACTGCCCGTCATTGATGCCTTCTAGACAATTTCAATATTATTTTTTCCATCTATGTGAAACCGACTAATTTCAGATCGATAGCTGACCCCAACACAGTCCGATCTGCATATTGAATATATAGATATTATAGTTATGTTATAGTAATACAATAAAGTCGAAAAAAGTCATTTCACATTTGAATCTCCCGCTTAGATATTTTCCTCCGTTCGATTTTTATAAAC
Source organism: Trachelus troglodyta (assembly GCA_030142635.1). NCBI lineage: Eukaryota > Metazoa > Arthropoda > Insecta > Hymenoptera > Cephidae > Trachelus > Trachelus troglodyta. Next base: position 35,453 of record JARQTJ010000842.1, on the reverse strand, counting down.
CAAATGAATGTGCGTATAGCGCACTAATCATCACTCATAAAGATATAATTTAGAAATATAATTGAAATATATATTTTCATTGGAACACAATTAAAATATACATCAAAAATTTCAACTGACAAAATTAAGAAAAAAATATTTCGGCGCTCTGGAGCTCGATGTAAATAGCCGAAAGAATGCATGGGCACCAGAGAACTTATATGAATATAAATTAAGTAAAATATGAATTCATAAAATTCGAGTTATTAATAAATGGAGGACTGTCTGGTGAACAAAGATTTTATCGGCTGACGGGCAGTATACAAGAAGACAGTCATAAGGGATGATTGAAATGTACGATTCGATACACAAAGATGATACGAGGGCTGTTTTTGATTCAGAAAATAAAAATATTATTGCTTCCGAATCAAAGACTGTATCTATAGTTACGTAATGTCCACAGAATTCTATACAGCTATACATACATATTGTATACACTAGGTATGGTTTTTATTGTTTTTGAGCTACTAGAATTTCCATAGGGATACTGCTTTACGAGCGAACCCGATTTCGTCCAGTTTTATGCAGTTGAGCTTTATTGGCTTTAAAAAAAATTGCGAGGCCAGTTTTGACGACGGCCCTTTAGCCACTCTCCGGCTTCCACCCCCTTGTCAGGCCCCATAGAGCTTTCCCCGAAATTTAAATCTAAGAAAAATGGCTAACGGCCCAGTAACCCACTGGTGCCAGAGGGTAAGGGACCAGGATCAATGACACCCTCGTAAAGTATGAGGACAGGATCTCTCATTTATCTTGAATGTGAAGTTGAGGACAATGCCACCATTTATGATTGTCTGGTTGGACAAAGTATGAAGAGAGAAGAAAAAAAAATGAGCACCCTTAAAATGATCCAAGTGCTGTCAGGTTTAATTTGACGCTGGAAAAGGCTATAGATGTTTCATACGACGGAAGTGGATAATGACAGTTATATGACAGACGTGCTATTCATCCAGAGTCCATGACAGAGTTTCACTGGCAAAGTGACACATTTATTATCTGTCTGTCAAGAAGGATCGAATAACATCCCTATAACTGAAACAGGGTTGACCACCCTGTGATGGAATAAGGGTAGCGGACGAGAGCTTTCCAGACCAGGAAGTGCATAAATAGTCGTTTGAGTTCTGGATGGGTAAACGAGCAGTGGTACACGAGGATTGATAACGATAAAAGATAGAAAGAGAAAGAAAATATCGAACGGGAGAAAAGAGGGGATAAAAATTCAGTAGGAAGAAAAGAAAAATAAAGAAATTTTAGAAAAATACTCGAAGATATAAGCGACCTTAAACTTCCATAAAAGCGTCAATCACAACTCGTCTTAGACCGAAGTTAGCCAAATATCGTGAGAAGGGATGGAGGGTTGTTCCAGAAGGAATAAAAACTTGAAACGCTTAGAGGTGCGGAATTTCCATAGAAAAATCGGTTATCGACCCTAGGGGAAGGGAAGTCGTTGAAGGTTTCCGAAGTTATCCAGAAGGAAGGAATAAAGGGACCAGACGAATAAGGGTCGAGGGTGAATGGGTGGCGGTACATAAAGAGTGAGGGGGATGAAGTAGTAGGAGACAGAGGATAACATATAGAGATGATAAAGCCTGCAGATGGGAATAATAGAATTGCATATTATATCTATCCCACCGTATAGCGAGGGGCGGGAGGGCTGATATTTTATACGTGTAAGTATATGTACCTAGATAGGGGTTGTAGGTACCTACTAGGTCCCGGTAAACTTTTGCAATAAAACCCTGAAGAAAAGATGCCGGCTATAAGCCGATTCCGGATAATCCGGCGCAAGATTGATAGGCGTGTTTGCAAGCGACTGACCTGGGAAATGTCGACAGCATCCAGTGATTCCTTCTTTTGGCTGTGCTGTCACCAGCCGTTACTACTGCCAGTGCGGATTGTAGTGGGGAAAGCGTAGAGAGACCTTTTTCGCTACTAGTTTTTATGTTACTTCGACAACACCCTGTGTACAGGACAGTGTAAATAAGTATATCGCTCTTCCACTGGAATTCGATACACCATGTTGGATGGTGCACGTAGAAAATCCGATAGCTAGTCAGACAATCTGATTTTACAGCCGAGCGTACGGAAAGGACATTACGTTCAAGGAACTCCGAGACGTATATTAAATGTTCGTTTTTATATACTTTTATTTATATAAAAAAAATGGTGCAATATTTGTCAAGATGACTCCAACCCCTTGCAGCCATGCAATTGGGATGTCTTTCATGAAAGTTTTCAGGGTATGTCTTACCACGGTAATTAATGCCAGCGTACCGGGTGCGCTACCTTAATTAGTTCTGCGACGCTGCAATTTTCGGTACGAGAGGAAGGGATGTAATATTATGAAAATCAGAGGTAACAGAGTGGTAAGGTTACCGGGAGCTGTAAGGGTGGTAGAAAGGGTAGCGGGATGGCCAGGAGCACTGAGTGACGACCATTTGTTCCAAGGGACAAAAACATCGGCGGTGTCGCCCATCACCTCGTGAATAAATAATCGGCGTCCCCGCGTCGCGGTGCTCGCTTAACGTCCGCATTCCCAAGCGGCGCGCAGCATCCCCAGTATCCGACGATCCTACCCCGTCTCATTGTACGAAATAACGCTGTGCCGAAGGGCGATTCGTTAAAAAAAAATTTATGAGGCACATCCCTTTATGGGGAAGGGTGAAAACCGCCGAACAGTATCGGCTTTTTATGATGGTTGTGGTTTTTATCGAATTTAGGGAATGCTGGCGATGTTAACCGACGAATTTTTTAATACAAGTTTAATATTGCTAAATAGGTAAAAACCGAAAAATATGGTAGCAGACTTATTAACACTTTCACTGTCGCTGCCGCACGCCGGGCTGCTATGTGGCCATTGTAACCACGGAAGAGGTAGTCAAAGGTTTAAAGGGGTGAAACAAGTATGAATTAAACAAGTTGAATATTAAGTTACCCGCGTGTACACTGTGGCCAAATGGATAAAACGAGACGGGTCCGATGGGTGGGATTCCTTTGAAAAAATAGCAGGAATAAAGATACAAACAAAATGATCTATATGCAGATACCGAGTATATTGCTGAATGCCGAAGGGGTGGGTTGGTGGACATGGAACCAACTGAGGGTGGATACGGCATGAAGAACAGGGGTAGTAATATATCGGCAACCAAAGGTTTCAAAGTTTTCGGATCAGTAGTCGCCCCGTAATACATCGTCCGACTTACAAGCGAAGCTAGCGCCGCCAGGTCATCCCCGTCTGCCAAGGATGGTATCCTGATCAACCCCTTCCTGCAGGATCATCCTCGGCCAAAGATCCAACCCCGTCCTACAAACCTCGGATAATTTCCCAATCTTCTTTCACCCCGCCATACTACGATCTCTCGGTATATTCTATTTCTTGTCGCACCCAACCGGCGGAGGGGGGCCATCGACACCCCTTCTCAACCAACCCCCACTTTTTTCTTTTGTTTTTTTAGAGGCTTTTTCTCAGCAGTGAAATATTGCGACACCCACCGCGCCAAGTCTAGAGCTTTTGGTGCCATCCTGGACCTGAATTTTTCCTATTTTCCCGGAAGCCAAAAAGCACCCCCTCAACCCCATATCTACTGGGACGGACCAACCCCTATGTGTCCTATGCTATGTTCCAGAATTATTCCTATAGGAGCTTGCAGTATACATGTAACCCTGCGTCCATTCAACTTTCGTTACTCTCATGTCGCACTACCCCATACAGGCCTTTTCATCTGTATCAGAAACTCAAATAGGGGATGTATATTTCACTCAACGATATATTTTACGTTCTATCAGACTAATTTCTCCCGGCAGTTTTAACTAAATGCAAAACGTACCCAGTACAGTTGAAACGAATGTACGCGTAGCGCACAATAAAGCTCCCATATGGTCCGTACTAGTAGGGAAACTGCGCGAGTAACCAGACTAACTTATGACTGGACATTGAGTCTGCGAATGACGTAAGCTTCTATCACAGTCCATCGTATAATTTCCCGGAGGGTCGTTGCGCGTCCCACAAGAACAGGATGCGAATTAAAGATAGAGAAACAAAAAAAACGAAGTCAAGCATGGAGCTCATAAAAGATATATAGCAAAGCACCGTCGTGTAAAAATATAAGTTTTTCCATTGCCTGTACAATCACCATGTTAACGAGCCAGCTCGGTAATTTTTAATGGAATAATAATAACAACAACAATAACAATGTACGATTCCAGTAGAATAGAACGGTTAATGACCAGAACTACGCTGCCGCCATTTTAATCTTCGACATAAAACCCAAAGGTGGTCAAACATGTTTTTTTAGGATCTTTGAAAAAATATATAAAAAATTTTCTTACGACTTAAGCAAACTTATACACAATATATTCATTGCATTGACCTTTGAACTATCCGATATTTTTACACGGCGCAACGCATGCAAGGTTTTTACACGGCGCAATGTAACGTTGCCTAAATCGTGAAATTCCTCTCCTGAAAATCCTCTCTCAATCTCGGTAGGAACAATTCAGCAGGAATATTCACGCGAAACCTGAGTCGGATTAGCCGTAGGATTCGCGGCGTCGGCCAATCCGCAAATGTCGGGTATTAAATTTTCAAGGCTTAAGCCCGAAGCTCCGAACGTTTGCGTGACTTGGGCGCTCTCTACGTGCCTTCTTTCGCCACGTGACGTGACTTTTGATGGGAGTTAGTTTAAAGTAGGTATAGATATAGTGTATACGAAGCAGACAAATATTCGATCGAACGATATATAACGGTCTCATTCGAATACCATGAGAATTTACGATGAATTTACGAAAAATTGAAGAGAGTCATTCAGAAACGATAAAGCCAGACACACAATGCTCATAAATTTCATTCGCCCCTATAAATAGACAGTTGCTAGCGTTAAATCGTGATATACGAACCTATTCTTTTAGTAATTTATAAAGGCGGGGGGGGGGGGGGGGCGGGAGCTTAAAAATCCAACCTTTTTTAGCTTTTACCTAGATTCCACGGAGCGCGTGCATGGCTGTTTATTGCGGTTTTTGGAACGCGCTGAGCTTTATTGAAAACCTGTGCTTTACCTCTAACGTCCGATCACGCAGAATCTGTTACTACTGGCGTTTATACTACTCATTTTATTTGAGCGAACTAATAGCATACCGTTATACAAAATTATTAGCTTTTGTCAATTGCAAGACTGTCTGATCTCTAGTATCATTTTTCACTTTTAATGGAAAATCAAGTATTTATTTCCCATGAGTGTTCGGGAGCAAATGGGGCAATTTCCTAATGTCCAATGAAAGTAACCAGCTGCATATAATTAAAGCCGAGGAGCTTGTTGACAAAAAGTAACTAGATACATATATATAGCTACTTAAAGAAAATGACACGGGGCGATAGAAGCAATAAAAAATACTATTTTTTATACCATGAACTAAGGTATCTTAAGGGTTGTTTCGTAAGGGATGGGCGTAGAAGTTTACTTCACAGCTAATGCGAGTTTCCATTCGTTCAACTAATTAACGAACGACACCACTGGCATTGCAACTATAATTTTCCTAAGGTTCATTTCCATGCACGCTACACCATACTAATATAATTACACGAGAAGCAATATCTACCGGGTGTACTGCCGGAATCGCATCGCTACTTCACCGCCGCTGCTAGAGTTAAAAAGGACATATTGATTTCGTACAATTTTTAAGAACACTGTATATTACTCTTGACAAAACACGCAATTGGTAGTTGGATGAAAAGTTGACACCCCATAGTGACCATTAAGTATTCAGAGGTTTCAGTACGAAGGGTACGACGTGCCGAAATGCTTTCCATGGCTACCCATATGGATTGTACATATGTATGCATACGAATTGATTTTTGATTACCGAAAAATAGTGGGAAACGAGTCAATTGAATGTGTGGTAATGAATTCCATAAAATTTCGTCACCTACTTTTGTCTCGGACGTTCCAGATACTCTTATCACGTGGATAATTCCAGTATCCATTAAGCTCGCGTATGCAAGCATTGCTGGGATAAAAGTTATTTGCACCTGGTATAGGCAAACAGAGCATAACGGAAGTAATGCGCCAGCTGCGAGTATCGTTGGCGTTTACGAGGAGAAATAACTGAGAAAGAGAGACAGAGAGATAGTAGCAAAGAAGATAAAATTGAAACAGAGCATCGATTCGTACCGTGTTAAAAAAAAAATTACAAAACAGGCAACTATTTACGAAAAATGATTTCTTTGAGTGTAGCCAAATTTTTTTCACGAAACATATATCATCTCGTTATTTGACTAAAAAAATTTTACACATTTACATCATCGTGACAATGGCGCGAGTGATATTTTAGTGGATGAAAAATATATTAAATTCATTATACCGATATAGCGACGAACAATTGCCGATTTAATAAATATATTACGATCTGCTTTCCGTAATAATAATAATAATAATAATAATAATGAAAAAATAATATTAATTAAATTTTGAAAAATTCTCATTCGTTCCAAAGGGCCAAACTATACTCGTATCTCGATTATCCGCCTTTCCTTCGTACCTTTTTAGACTCGCAGAAAACGAGGAGATAAAAAAAGACACGATGCCCCTTAAATTCCAAAAGGGTCAATGGCATCGCGGCAATAAGTCAGTCTCCCGCGAAAGGAATTTCGCTGCGAAGAGAGGGTTGGTCTCGCAATTAAGTGCTCTCTCGTCGTGGCGAGTAACTTTTACAACGTGGCCAACCACTTCGCGAGATGAGTTCCACTTCTAGAGACTAAAGTGGAAGTCTTTCAGTGGACTTCCGATTTTCGAGTAAAGAGAAACGAGGGTTTCGCGCAACCCAGTGAATTTTCGAGTAAAGGTTCAGGAACCGAAAAAAAGTAGTCATTGCTAGATTCGAACTAAAATCCTTTCAGAATCGATATCTAAATACCTACTGAGTAAATGGCAATATATATGTATACTTATAACGTTATCTAACTAGTTATCCATACTATAGCTGTCTAAGTAGATACTATCCTATATACCTGTAATAAGCCAGAATACATTGCTTATACTTATACCAATGGCCTGTGGGAAGGTTGTGAATGCATTTTAGGAGGGTGGAAAACGACATTGCCTTCCTACGGGGGGGACGAAAATGACCTGGTGCAATCCTAACCGTATCGCGACCCCATCCTGACGACCTGGAGGACTTACGGTTATACGTCCAAGTGCACGCTGCCACGCGCAGACTTTCGACGTACCGCGGGTCTTTTATGTAAGTGGGTCGCGAGAGAAAACGACGCGACGCCCACTTTAGAACGAGGCTCGCAGACGATACCGCCACGATTTTTACCCTGGCGTCCTGGAAGGACGTCGTCGTGACGTCCTTGGCAACGTCATCGTTTCACATTACTTGCGAGAGTATTTATATATTTAATTTCATTATTCTTTTGCCTTCTCCTCCCCCCCCCCCTCCTTCTATAAATATCTATTTACACGTGTAAAAAATGTAAGGGAATTTAGAATTTTAGTTTGCACGTAGGAAGTTATGTAAGATAGTTCTTAGGAAAATTCATAGTGGGTGAAAAATGTCCAAAACGAATAAAGTCTCTAGGCCGAATGGATCCGTTTGAAACACTTAGAGATAACTTGCAAAAAACAAGCCCGTCTCGGGAATCGTAGAGTCGCTTTGGGATAGGGGATGGCGAGAATAATCCAGAAAGCAATTACTACGTTGTTACACAAAACCATCCCGTCACTTGGCGCATCTCGAGCTTTACCTACCCCCTGGGGACGGACCGCGGATGGCGCGTCGTCATTGCGCATCCCTCTTCTGAGTCTGAGGGTGAAAAAAAATGAAGTGTGTGTTGTTTGAAATTCTATGGATAGTCTTCGCGAAGCCAAAAGTAGTAATAAAAATTTAAATAAAATTTCAGATTAATACCGGATGTCAAGGTGGATAAATCGTAGAGAATTCAAAGGGTGAAAAAAATATAGTTTCTATGAAGGTTGCAAGTTGGTTTAAGAGGGTGCGAATGTAACGAGACGTGCATTATGTAGAAAGTTCATAGCTTCCCTGGGGTGGTCCAAGTGTGAGTTATGAGCAACAACGAAGAAATATTGCGGCCGTGAATTTGCTATGAACGTGATGAAGATACCAGAAAGTTTATGTGGGAAGGGGGGTGGGGGGGGGGTAGGTCGAGGAGGGAGGGAAACTTGAGAAACCAGTTGAAAAGGAAGTCTTTGTAACGAAAGGGGGTGGATGATGGAGAAATACACTCGACCTGGGATTGGAGGGTGGATACTTCCGGAATAGGGGGAGTTTGACTCGTACAAGTTGCATAAAGATATGGAACTGTCTGTATAACCTTGAAACCTTTAAGGGTTGAAAGTATAACAAGGGGTAGGAATGGTTGGAGAGGAGAAACTAAAGGAAAGTGGAAAATCATCCTTGGCGCCATTTTTCTTTTCAGTAAACAAATTAATTAGATAAGATAAATATGAATTATATATTATATACGAATGCAGTCCATCGCAATGTACATTCACGTTCTATAGATATCGAATGAAAATATAATACATAAATTGCAATTTCAGTGTATAAATTGAATTTGGCAAAAATTTAATGCATCTAATAAAATCATTTACATCGATATCGAAGTTTGATTTATGCTTTGAATAATTTAATTAAAATATATTAACTATCTATAATACGAATTAAAACTCTTTCGTACATATATGTATTATGATGTTTTCTAATCACGACCATTCGGCTCTGGCAGGAAGAATTTTATGATTGGACGTTTGAAAATTCTATAAATTTGATCAAAATTTATATAAAAAAATGCAAAACCCACGCTTCCTCAGATATTCCCATAAATGTCAAATATCGTGAAATAAAGTTTATTTACGCGTATAAAAGAATTTACTTTAATGTATAAAATATCCTAATTTCATGCTCGAAACATACTCCAATTATATACATAATACCCAGTGTGTCTACTCGAAATTCCATTAACTCTAATCGCTTTAGTTTCGTCGACGAATTTTAACACGTTTTCAAGTAAAGCGTCAGGTGTTCTTGTAACACCTTACAAAGGTATACTATAGTTCTCGAACAAACTATACAATATACCCAACAGCTCTACAAACTGCAACATAAGATTCATAGTACGTCGATTATCGTATTACCAAAGTATAGACAACTCTGCGTAGCACGAATAAGACGTGAATCGAATTACAGTCTAATGAAATAATAGCATTTACCCAGGCGTGTAAAATTTTTCCAAAAATTTCCCCCACAAAAAATTATTAATCACAAATTATCTACGGGCAAGAAATTTGGTATTTTTATTTCCTCCCTCTAAAACCTCCTATGTACACATAGGTATACGCGTCCCCCTTCGTTCTAGATGGCGGAGAGAAATATGCTCGTAAATATTTTGGAGAGTTAGCCAGACCACGATAAATCTTCTGTTTTCTGATGTATATCGCAGACGGGCTCGTAAGCCGCACGTTGGCTACCGGTTATTGGGGCCATTCGCGTAACCGTGAGCGTTTAAGTGGTAACGAGCTTTCAAAGTTTAATTTCCGCTTAGCACCCCCCGTCCCTAATGAGCTTTTGCGGGCTTTCGTTTTTCAAGAATTAACCAGCCGTGGAAAAAGGCAAAAGGGTATGGTCCCGCGTTCGCTGATCCTTTACACAGTTTCTAGCACTGTACCTTGGAAACAAAGTCTTTGAGGTAACCTAATGGTTTCTCTTGCTATCGCCATAGTATTTTCAAAATAAATCCAATTTACTTCGTTTCTTTCCACTTTTTATCTCTTTCTCATTCTGTTCCCTCCGAACAAGAATATCTGCCGGTAATTGCCGTACCAGTCGTTGGAACATTGACTGCCATTCAGTAACCCATCCCAGCATTCTCAAGGACCTCTTGGTCCTGTCTACCACGTTATATCGACTACGTAAGGGTGGAAACTATTGGAAACTGGATTATCCTGAATTTAAACGCTACATGAAAATTCTGTCGAATGGCTGTCGTACGTTGTGAGGGAATCTAATTGACTCGAGTACCGACTGTGACTAATGTCAAAAATATTTACTGCCAGTCGATGGAAGACGTAAGACAATTTAGAAAATTAAAAAAATACTAGTTGATCGGGTTGTAATATTTTTTTAGAAATTTTTTTACCAAAATCGAACGCTCGACATTTTCTACGAATTTCGCGGTAGGATCTATTCAGCAAGTAGTTAATTCCGTAACAATGCAGACATATGTTGCTCAGCATTGCTAATATTTAGACAAACTCTAGTATATTTATTCATCTTATACACTGTGTAAACTCTGAGTTACTGCTTGCGTTTCTCTATTGGTCCAGAACGATGACGGCTTAACGTGAAATAACAGAAGTAGAGTTTTCCGATGGAAATAACAAAGCTTGCAGGAAAAGAATTTTCTTAATGGCCATTATGGCTTATACGATGTAGTTCCGACTTTAAAAATAATTTTTTTTAAATTTAACCTTACTATAAAGACCTATGTTGTAAAAGAATCATCGAAAGCTGTATAGCGTTAAAAAAAAAGCTTTTAGATAAATCACACAAAGGACCCCACCATTCAACTACAATATAACGACGTTAGCCTTCCGTGCGTAGCGTGGACTTCCGGCGCTTTTGGAAAATTCATAAAGAAGCTTACCGTCTTAAGCTCCATGGAGCTTTCACTTATTTATACCGGTCTCACGTTCGCGCTTACGGAAAGCCTTGAGAAGTTTCGACAGCATCCTGTCACTGTCCTTAAACGTCTGACTATACACACGCTATATCTACTTTACTGTCTATCCTCTTTAAACGCGATCAGATTTCGACTGTCGTTTGAAAATAAAGTTTTGTCTGGTCCTTCTGTCACTTCTGCACAGCATCCCTTTCGTAAGCTTCGCACCAAGAGACTCTCGTCGACAGAAATAATAAAAAATTCTAATTACAAAATCAGCCCCACGCCACGCTTCGTAATCCATTAGACCCCAAGACGTAGTCCAAATTCATCTGTTTCACGACGTGCATCAAGATTCCACGACACGACTCATAATATTTAAATGCAAATAAAAATTTCAAATTCCCAATATACAACGGATAAATAAATTCGAGTGACGATAATTTACGTCATCTACTGTACCCATAAAACAAAATGTTCGATAACCTCCCCCCCCCCCCAATACACCCCATCCGAGTTACACTTAAACAAAGGAACGTAAGAAAATAAAAAGTAACATATAAACGTCGACTCGCAACGATCGACTAGAACTGCTGCGAACTGAAGTAAAAAGGTGTAGAGCGGCGAAGAAGGTTGGAACCGGAAGTTGACAGTTGTTTCTGGCGCTCGAGTCGTTTCCTGTATTACACACTTATTCCCGTTACGTTTAACGTTAAAACAACGATCCATGGCCCCTTTAACTTTTTCAATTGATTTCCCAGCCTCTCGCTCGTGTCCCAACCATTTACAAACATTCATTAAGGCATTGAATGCAACGGCATCATAAAGCCTCGCGCAAGATACATTGTGCGAACGTTTAGCGTATGGGGGATGTTATTAGAGGACAAAGGACGGATATAATTTATCCACCCGTGTAGCGACCGTGCCGAAGCTTTTTAAAAGCAGCATAAAAAGGCAAGCTTCCAGCTTGGTCCAAATCAGCGAGTACAAGAGACAGAAATCCATCCGCTTGCAACAAACCTCCCTGCGGCAACTAATAGCAACCGTCTATAGCTGCCCGGAGCTGAGTTGGGGCGAGGGCAGGTTAATTTTTTTTCCATTAATAGGTGAACGATGAAATCTAATGTTATCTTTTTTTTTCTTCTTTCATTCTTTCTTTAATACAAAGGCGACAGTAAGTGTTACACGCCTGTGCTGTTTATCGAAGCATAATGGTCGATGGTACGCCGCTTAGGTAACCCATTAACCCAACAACCTCACAAATTGCCCGACTTCCACCCCTCTTGTTCCGTCAATGTCTTCTCTCTCTCACTCTCATCCCCTCATTCTTTTATCCTCTCTTCCTGATCTTTCTTCCTTATTCTCTGCGGCTTTAACGAGATTTCTTATACCTCGATCCTTTGCTACGTGGGCGGCGCGACAACTGAACACTACTCTCTTTCTCTCTCGCTGTAAGCAGTGCGCAGAGCAATTCACAACTTTAGTTAATGAACTATGTGATTATACCGGAGCGCTTTCTTCGTGCTGTTGCGAATATTACTTTTATTATGGTTAAAAAATATTTTACTATGCTTTACGAGACACAATCCCACCTTGTATTATCATTTATCGTTAATCTTTATTTAACTCTTAGTTATCGAAGTTTAGTAGTTTCCATAAGCATCGCACGTTACGTTGGGCTCACTGTGACCCCAGATTACCGCGAAGAGTAAATGACGAATTAAGAACGTTTCGCATGAATTAATAATCGCGATAATTTATCCATGGGGTGATACCATGTTATTCCCCGTAACGAAAAATATATATGTGTATACATTGTAAATTGCACTTAGCAACGATGCATTCGCAAATTTTTTTTGCAAATGCAAAAACAAAATTCATCTCTTACCAAAAGCCAGTATACTGGTTCGTCTTGAATTTGCTGCCAGGAGTTTAATAGGAATTAGGTTAATCTGTCGCAGGCGAATGATTTAGCAACGAGACAAGCGGTGTATATGTTAGTAGTAATACCAACAGAATAACAACAGTAACGGGCACTACCAACCTAACCAAACAAAAGTACCTCAGTCACCAATTATCGTGCCTACGACGTTGGACAAATAAACTTTGAAAATCAATTTAGCCTAAATCTTCCGTCTGAGGGCTGGTGAGTGTTCTTATATCTAGAAAGCAATGTAGGTCGACCTGGCAACATTGCATAAGGATTTCAGAGTAATATAGTTATAATGGTAGAAGAGAGGGCCGGCGAGCATCGTGAGGGACGGATTAAGACGGGTGGGATATTAATATCAAGTTCCTCAAGGCGACTAGTCTGGCCTACGACTAGACTTCTACTACTTGTTTGCCGTTACAAACGACGTTAAGTGTGGCTATACAAGCCTGAGTTACACGTGGGTGAAACTTAACGCGAAGGGACTATAGCACGAGCTTAATGAATGTTTATTGGTAAAGTAACTGGAATACTAAAGGATTGTAAGGGATTGGGGGTAGAGGGGCGTAAATTTCAGTACTTTGTTTGTTTGACGAATACTTTTTTTTTCATGACTGTACTCTACAGTCTGTGTAGCATAATAGCTCTCTGATGTTGGTAATAGCTAGTTAATTTACCGGAAGTAATGCCAATGGCTGTGACGTGGGCTCCTCTCTAACCATTCGTTCATATTCTCTTTATCGTAGATTCTCCTACACGGGTGCCAACAACGTTCCGCGCAACTTTACAGAAACCTAATTCCTAAGAACAATACAAGTCTGGGCATTATGGTTCGCGGCTTGTTACACGAAACTTTTCTACGAAGCTGAGAGAGAGAGAGAGAGAGAGAGAGAGAGAGAGAGAGAGAGAGAGACCTATGCGAATTATCCAGAAAGAGATCATACATAGAAGCTAGCATTCTAGCTTATATGAAAGAGAAGTGGTAAGAATAAATTTGTGAGAAAAGTAGTGTGAAATCGAATAAAAGTCTTTTTCATGCAGAACGAAGGCAAAAATGTGTAAGCTAAAATTTTTTTCAAAAAAAGAAAAATTTGAACAAAGGTCCGTAAGTAGATTTGGTTGATACATTTCGTTTTGCATACTGATATATAGTGCTGATATATATATATATATATATATATAAGAACATGGAACTTTTTCACTGAAAATTTATCTCCTCTACGATAAGATGAGATAGAGAGTCTCTGGATTAGGGATGCTGTAATGGTGCCAGGGATGGCAATTCCAGAAAAAATATAATTTTCGTCTCCTTTTCCACGGCGAAACGTCTGTGTATTCCTCACGTGTCTTTCGTATTATGCAATAACCCTGAGTGACGAGACGTCAGGCGTATACAGTCTTGTCAGCAACTGATTAATCGACGATAGGCGTAAACGGCTGAAGGCAAAAATAGTTACGTCTATTTTCGTGCGACAGACCAGGCGACATTCAAGAGCTGGTCCATTTAAAAAAAACGACGACCAACAAAGTCCTAGTCATTTGTACAAATTGTACAAAATCTCATCTCGTATCATCCATTGCTAACACATGTAAAAAATTGCATATATAATGAGAACATGCTAAAAATCTTCATTGAAAAAGCTAACGTAATAATCTTCCATATTTGCAAAAACAATATTTTTCATCGTTTACTTTCTATTGTAAATATCCACTATATCACTATATATATTATCATGAAATTAACAGAGTTCCACTTTATCGACTAATTACTTCCTGATTACAGAATCCGGCGTTCAGTACTCAGCTACCTGTTACCTTTCCGATTAGTGGAATTTAGTTAAATTACCATATGATGTGACAGGTAGATACAACAGCATGTATATACATATATGGAATGAAATAAATTTTCAAAAATATCAAGAATATGTACTATCTATGAGTCTAGATTGACTTTGTAACATTATGGGAGCTTGTAACAGGGTTGACGTAATGCCGATGAAAAAAAAAATAGTCCCCATATGCATATGCATGCCGTAAATATTCAAGTAAGGATGCACGTAAGTTTTACGGAGGTGAAAATTTATATTTGCATATGTGAAATATGTGGTGTTGTTAATAAATTTTTGTTACCAACTATCCCACCCAACAGTCAACGCTGGAATGAGAGAAATATTTATTTCGCATTTATTCGCGCGTATTTTATGGCTGCCATTATTTGTCTCTCTTCACCCTCCGCCTCATTCTCGATTCCAATATCGTAGGTAGGTACAGCTATTGATATTACGTGGAATGTCAGAAATGTGTCGCGGCACGCCGTCCCGTGTTAAAGGAATGCATGATAGGGGTTATCGCGATTAATTAATAATCGATTATGCATTCGATAAGGATAATAGCCGCAACGCTCTTATAAATCCGTTTGTTATGTCGCGCTATATAGATTTATAAAACAAAAGAAATCACAAAGGTAAGAAAAGACAAGAAGTTTTTCCTACGATGGAATCCTCCGTTGTAAAATTTCGCAAAACTTTCGAAACTCTTCAAACATTATTTGCAATTCGATGCAGTACCGAAATTGCATTCTAGCTAGAGAATTGCACGTACGCACGTGTAATGTAGATCTTGAATTTTTTGAAAATATGGAAAAATCTCTGCAAAACTTTTCTTCCTTTATTTTTATAAACGTGAAAATATTTGCATACATTGCTCCGAAGTCCATTTGAGAGTTCGTCGAGAATTTTCAATAATTCCCATAGAATTCTCTATACGGAGATAGATTTTCGTCTTGCTTTCCACAACTCTCGCGAAAAATGCATTGCGAAATTAGAAAAAAAATTGCACGCGATATACTACATTCCACTTCGATATACCAAGTGGAATTAAGTACTGGTGCATCGTTATCAATAATTTCCCTGATCGTTGTTGCTGTTGGTTACGTGAAAATCAGGTGAGCGTTTTAATGGTAATAAATTACTGCAAAATAGGGAATTTTCCGATAAGTGTATACCCGATATTGGTATCAATGCATTCCGACGTCTCTACACGTGTAGCGATTCAAGGATGCAGGCGATGCAGTTGGAATAATGCAATTTTGTGCTTTACCGTGAAATTAAATATGTTTATAATACGTTGTGCGAGTTTTCTCCGGCGAATTTTTGAGAGAATATTCACTGGGGGACAGCCTTGGCATCATAATGATACGGGCGTCGGTATACGACCCCGACGCCGTTACTACTGGCAGCGCCAGAGCTTTCCTGCTAGTGGTGGTAGTATTCCATATTTCTTTGAAATTGCTTTGCAAGCCCAGTCCCCGCTTTAAATTTCCTCGACTCCCATTTATGCAGTTAAAGCGAGCTTTACCGTCAGGGTCATACTGGGACAAAGCTCGGAAGTGCTTTTGTCACGGGTTAAGATAATACGTGGCGAGTCCTAGGGAAATAAACAGTCCAAGTTAGATATGCTGTTTAAGGACGTTGACATTGAACCTTGGATGAACAAATTATTCCCCGAGGAAGTGGGGAGCATCAAACAAAACAATAAGTCCCCTGGTGCTTACATGTATCAGGGTAATACAGGGGATTTAAAATATTGTTCGAGTTATCGGATACTCTGGGATGTTTCATACATGGAAATAAGTCCCCTGAGGCTTATGCGTTACCATATATTATGGGTGACTCCTCCCTATGATATCTATGGATTAAAAGTTACTAGCCCCAAGAGGGCTAGTATGGGCTCGTAAAAATGACGGGGAGAGGAGCTAAAAAGAGAAAATAAATAAATAGGGTGAAAAACGGTCCAGTGAAGATCGATTTTCAATAATTCATCGAGAGCCTGTCCGCGGGCGACGCGTACCTCTGGATCGGTAAAAGGATTCCTGGCTATCCCAATGGAAAACGACGCTTGGGATAAATGCGTCATAAATGCGATATTACTGCGGTCGGCAATCGGGACACAGAAACGGACAGTTTGATTCTTCCGCCTGAGGATGCATTTTTTATTTGAATTCAGCCAGTTACGTTCCGACGGCACGAAAACGAAAGCGCGAGAGAAATTTAATCTGACAGTTACTGATTTAACTTTTTTTAAATTCTCGGACGTACACTAACGAAATCCATCGAGACCCGCCATTTTTTTCCTGGGTAACCAAGGTCCTACCTAATCTCCATATCGCTATACCCGTACTACTTGTCGATAACGTGAAAATCTCTTACAGCCTCCTTATGAAAATCTACCATGAAAATTGACAGATTGAAAAAGAAAATAAAAACCAGAAACTAAATTGGACGGAAGTCAATCTTTACTTTTACATTTTTATTTTATTCTAAAGTATCGGCATTGCGTTTACGTAATCCACTACCATGCTATACTTTGCACCTTGCAATTATTATCAGTAAGTACCTACCTACGACCCACCCATCAATACTCCCTTTAGATTTCGTCTGGTCTGAACACCTTAGTAATTTTCCCCTAGGGAACCATATTTCCCAGTCAGCCATTAGCGTAGGGGTTCTTAATTAAACGATGAAATTTAAACGGGCTCGATATACGCGAAGCTGATACCAATAAATAGGCAGGGTGCGACTTTTGAAAATTCACCAAGAATAGTTACTGATAGTTCAGATGAGGAAAGTCTAAAAAAACGTGATAAGGCTTCGATATTCGAACCTTTCCTCGAGTTTCTACGTGTTCTTCTATACGTATGTTGGCTTATGTCTCATTATAATAAATTATCGAGTAACTAGCACTAGTAACATTTCTAATTCAATATGACCTATAAGAAAAGGCCTAATGAATATCATTATTAACTATAAATACATAAGTATAGTACTTGAGGATTTTATTTAGTGCTACCAACAGCGCAACTCTACTTTAGAGTTTCTTGATAACAAAACGTTGGAACCAAACTCAATAACCCTCAAGACGCGATAAACTTTGAAAATGAAATTTATCGTCAAAGCCGAAAAGTGGATAACGACACTGCCGCCCCGAGCAATAATCTCACTGTTGCACGATACGGAAAGACAGGCCGAAAACTTTTCAACGTAAAAACTTTATTCTCGCAACCAATCCTCCGTCCTTTATTTTTTCATTTTTTTTTTCTCTTACTTATGTTGTAGCTTCGTTATTGCGCAAAGAGAAAGTCAGCGTCGCGTTATAAAAGGTGTCGGAGACATTTTCCGGCGTGATCATAACAGGTAGTGCTGGGTTGGTATTACTTCCTATGTTAAGAGTCGACGGCTTCTTGGGATCCATAAACGGCAGTGCCAACTTAACGAAAAGTAAGTCTTGTATCTATTCATTTGATTGCTCGATGAGCAGTGGCGCCAACGTAACAAACTTATAATGGGCCTTCGAACTTGATTATGTGCTTACTCAGTGTGATCACAGGGGGAAACAAAAAGCTTTTAGTTAACTTGGTGACGTTATTATCGTACCCACTTTCTTTTTGTATCTCAGTTTATTTTCTGCAAATCACTTTCGATTTCATTTGGGTATTTCCCACTGAAGTCTCTCGTTACTTTATCTTTAATAAACATATCGTACGTGGTACACGGAGAAAAATTATCCTAATCATCACCGAAATTTCCCAAAAACATCGTTATCAACATCCATTTTGAAATTTACTCGTTAAAATGACGATCGAGTGATGAGCTGATAACGGGATAGAGATATTATAAAAGTTTAATAACTTTTTTTTCAACATCGAAATTTCCGTTTCAAGTATCTACATACCTACTTGTATACTTAGAAGATTTTATAGACATCGATCTTACTTAATTATTTGTAAAATTTTCAATATTGTGCATTTTTAGAAAATTTTATCGTCTTAGTTATCTTTAGAATTTATCAGGCAACAGATGGTATCTTTATACGAAAGACGAACGACTAATTTATATATTATCCCATAAAAAAATAAAATCCTGCCAATCCTCAAAGAGGAACGCGAGTCGACCTTTGAACCCTGACGAACAAAAAAAAAGTGAAGACAACCAGGATAAACACTTTCACCATCGCGCATTCAACCAGTGGCTGGAAACGATCCGTCTAGAAGGACTCGAAGCTCGAATAATCTCGCCGAAGAAAACTTTCCTAATTCCTTCCTTTATACGTCCACAGCATCCCAGTCAATTAAACTTTCGTTTCCGCGCGAATTCGACAAGCCCAATTTACAAGTTTACAGATAAGAAAGTTTCAGTGACGAGTAACGGGTACCAAAAAAAAGGTTGCTCTGAGTAAGAATTTATTTTTTTTAAATCCTTTCTTATCGTAATCACCATCTTCGCCCTAACCCTAAAGCTGTAGCTGTGTGGTACGTCGATACCCCAATACTTTTCCGAAAAGCTTAAGTTTTTGCATTTCTCACCGGGGGTTGGGGGGGGAGTATCACTGTACCCCACTGTACAGCTAATGGGTACACTCAGCATGCAAATAATTTCCTATCTCGTAATTCTCTCCAAGCAGGTGCCCACGATGCTGAACACAGCATCCGAATCTTATCCCACATAACCAGGGCGCTCCACTAAATATAGAAAATCCCCACGCTCTACTCACCGAGTACGAGAAGCAGAAGAACTTGTTGCGGAAGCTGAGCCACCATCGTAGAGTTCTGCCTTCGTACATTTATGAATTCAGAGTGAGAAGCACTGGTATGCCGCACTTTAACTATAACAATCACGACTGCCGAATGAAACAACATTCATTAAGATAACGAGGTCAATGAAGATATAAAAAATCCTTCGTTCGTACGAATTCTTTGAAGTTTTGACTAAGAAAATATTGTTGAAAAAAGAATAAAAAATAAAAAATTCCCTTCCAAATTTTCACTCGACACTCCTCGAACCCACGAACAAACTTATTGGAAAAACATCACTTTTATGGATAACTTATTCTTTTTCTTTTTAGTAAATCACTTTTACTTATCACATATGGTATATCCTCTACACTTTATTCTTAGACGTTGATATAGTTGCTCTTTATCTTCTCGTGAACTTTGACACGTGATGAAAAGTTTACGAGGAATATGGTACCTTACGATCACTCTTTAACGACCAGTTATCAATTTGAGATCCGAGCTTGACTAACTTCAGCTACTCACGTATCCGGTCTGCTTTCACCCTGAGATATAGCCACCTGAGACATCGATAATTTTACA
Source organism: Trachelus troglodyta (assembly GCA_030142635.1). Taxonomy (NCBI): domain Eukaryota; kingdom Metazoa; phylum Arthropoda; class Insecta; order Hymenoptera; family Cephidae; genus Trachelus; species Trachelus troglodyta. The sequence goes on along the minus strand of JARQTJ010000842.1, from coordinate 15,662 downwards.
TAATATTTACTGATGGGGGTGGCGAAAGGGGGAAGGGGTGAATTATGAGATCCCTAAGGAAATATTGATGCTGCGTCTTTGAGAAATACTCGCTGAGAGAACTTGAGACGAGCGAGCTGTATTTCCGGGAATATTTTTTGTATACGTCGAAATCAAAAATGCATCCCTAAAATAAGATTGAAATATTTTTATATCAGTGGTATAGCTTTTTTTTTATTTTTTGCTTTTTATTGTACATCCTTTTCTCACAGTGGGTCGGCTTTATCTGTCCAATCAAGGAGATAATTTCCTCCGGGCACTCACAGTTTCTTTGAACTCGCAAAAGACATCACGAACTAACGATCCTGTCTCCATGGCAATGGCGTTACCTGAAAGTCGATATTTGTTTTTCGCTCTGCAATTTCTTCCTGGGAATGAAAATTCATCACGAGTACATAGAAAGAGGAGGGGATAAAAGAAGCGAATAGAAAGGAAGGTTCAAAAAAGAAATGCCAACGTGGCACAATTTTTTATCTAAATCGCGGACAATTTTTCTACCCTAACAGAAATAGACTATGTGCACGACCGTTTTTTCCGGCCGTGTAAACTTTTCACTCGTGCAATTTTTATTCTACTCACCAATCTAATTTCTATTTTACATAGTGCTTGTACGCATTATATCTATATCGCGTGTTTTCCTCCCGTCAATTTTTTTGATCTTTATTTTTTTTTTTACGTCTTTCATTTCTGTCACATTCTCGACATCATTAAAACCGTCAATCTGTGCATATGCATGATCACGCACGTACCACTCTTTAAACCTGGCAGATTGACGTTTGCAATGGCCGCTTAACAGGCAAATAATATCCTTTGAGCGGACGTGATTTGATGGGGTACAATGTCGATAAAGGATACTGAATACATTATTGATGAGAGAAAAAAAGATATATCGATCATCAATACATGGGTCCATAAATTTTAACTGATCACCAAAAACGATATATATACACACATATAAAAACATATAATATTGAAACGTCCAAATCCGAAAGTCCCGAGTTCATCCATTCCATTGTAAGGTCGATAAAGTAGGGATTAAGAATGTTGCCTCTCTGGATTCAATGCTTTCTGTTTGATGCTTTGCATTGGCGCCGGCTTAAAGTGAGCAACCCTGTTCGGAGTGTTATTTATATATATATATATTTCAACCCTCTAGCCAACTACATTCTCTTTGTCCGTTGAAATAAATAAAAACGGCACCACCCCCTCTTAAGTTAATCTCTTAAAATTCCCAGCGAATCGGTAGACGGCATCGAGAATTTACTCCCCCTCCTCCCCCTCCTCCCCCACCCCTCCCATAGTAATGTTACACTTAAGATGAATGCACGTACGTACGATTCTAATCTCCATCCTTCCCTATCCCTCTATCGCAGTATGTCAAACGAATGCCGATTCCTTTTAATTATCTTATCAAAGGCAGCCGCGTGTTCTTGCAGAAGGAACATCAGTTGGCCGGTTGCCGAGATTTTTCACGTATATATTTATCTGCTCCGTACATCGCTCTAAATCGTTCCCCAGCTACGAAGAATCTCGTCCAGGGTAACGAAATCCTTGACTGACTAAATTTCAAATGAAAACGCAAAAGGAAAGCGGTTACCTATAAATTAACAAAATTTTAGCCCTAAAAAGTAAAGATAAATTCGATCATCAACGTCTCACGGTGATTCGGAATATCAATTAGCTTTATTCACCCCTTTTTAAATTCTTATAACACAGTTTCTTCGCACACGTGAGAACAACGTTCAGTCACTTGAATAATCCTGTTATCAAACAGCGTCACGTGGCTCTTATCGGAAAACGAAACAACGTGTTAATTCTTCTCAACCCAAGTGCAAAGGCAATGGCCACGTGCTTCGTTCGCTAACGATAATCTTAGAAATAAGGCCCGGCATCAGAGAAGATACGTCGCGCGCGGAGTTCGGCCGCCAACTGAGCACAGCATCAAGCGCGAACCATTGGCTGGCTCAACCCCTCCTATACAGCTATAGTAAAGTATATAGTATAGTATGTGTATGTGTGTTTATATATATATATATATATATATATATATATATTCGAAAATATAGAGATCCGCCTTCTACCCTCCATACTCTATTCGTAACATCTACGTTTTCCTGTTGCGAGTAATGTTTAGTGAAAATTTTCTTGTCACTGCTGGTGATCATTTGCCTAGACGAATTATGGGTTTTTATATGGGATCCACTTTGCGTTGATAGTGAACGATATGATACCAGATAAATAATGATAACAGAAACGAGCAAGTTTACGGATAAGTTTTATTGGAGGAGTAAAGAGGGGGATTATGGGTATACCTACGTATGTTCCATGGATACCCGGTAGAGAAATATATCGGGTCTTGATATAACGCGGGGTGATATATTATATTTATTGGATCGCGCATGTAGTATGGGAAGCATGATAACTTATCATTTCGTAACGCAAAGAGAAACGGTACGGAACGTCCAGAATCGTTTCCAGGCTGTTCGTTAGGTTGATAAAGTATACTAGTGGTAATTTCCGTAACGGGTCAGACACATTTTTACTGATCGCTTCGTGGGGATACTTGGGGAATTCAAAAGCGCTTTTCGTATTGTCCGCTGATAACGTTTTTCTACGGCTTCGAATGTCAGTCTTATGATTTTATGGTTAGATAAATTTTGAGTTTTTTTTTCTGAAAATCAACGTAACCGGTATAATTTTGGACAGGGAGTACTGTTGAAATTCCTTTCTCTCTGAACAGCGGCTCTGTTTAGGCGGAACATTACTTTTCTGGTACTTCGTGCGAATAATTTTCACGCTCACGCATCGGTTTCCCTCCGAATTGAAAAACAATTTTGAACAAAGCAAAACAGTCGTGTATAAAGCACGCGCGGTTTGACAGTTTGAACGAGTAGACGTCAGAAGCAGCTTTGGAGGCATTTAAATGTCTTGTAGTTCAGCGTAAATTCTGTGTGGGGTCGTTCGAGTGCGAAAGGGTGAAGCAGGGCAAGAGGGGGAGTGTATGTGAGAGAGAGAGAGGGGCAGATAAAAAAAAGGGGGAAAAACGGATAGGAGATCAAATCGAGTTTTGTGGGAAAAAATCGGGTCTTTTGACTTGGGCAAGGAATATGCTGTTGATCAGGAACTAGAGGGGGTAGAAGAAAAAGTAAAAGTCACACGGACGCCGTGTCAAATTGGCCATGCCAAATTTCTTCTAGTTGAGATTTGCGGATTCTCTGACAATTTCCTGAGCATCCATTACCATAGTGCTTTGATCTGGTAGGAATATTTTTCATTTTTTTTGTTCTCTTTCTTCTATGTAATTCGCTTTTCCTATTTCATTCCATCCGTCTACCTCTCTCTCTTTCTTTTTCGTATTTCTCTCTTGCCGCAGTCTTCTTTGACATTTCCCAACACACCTCTCCCTCTCCCCAAGTCCCGTACTCACTTAGCTCCATAATGACATCAGATTCTCATTCTTCACAAAGCTGCTAGCCTAAGTAATCATTTTGAGAAATAATCTTAATGCATTAGATTTTTCCTTAAATTGGAAAAAATATATATAGAGATAGAAAAATATTTTAAGAATATTATCTCTCATGCATTACCGAATATACCACGCCCTCCTTCGTCCACTTCCGTCGCTGCTTTTATCTTCTACATCTATTCCACGAGATTCCAGGATCTCCTGTCTGCAGCATCCCATCTAATTTCACTGGCGCTTCCGTGTGTTCTGGACATTGAGGCGCATCCAATGCTGATTGGCCCAATTACCTACAGCGAGATTCGAAAAATCGACTAACGTTGTCGCTCGTTGGGATAGAGGGAAGACTTTCCAATGGGAATTTCTTGCTGAATGCCTAGCGAGAGAATCCTGAATTCCTGAATTACGAGACTCCTGGATTCTTCAATTCATCGGAGAAGCATTTGGGAATCTAGACGAGGGTTGGGACTTTACTTCGGGCGAAGACTTTGCCAGCACTCGAGATCTTTTCCAATTAGGAATTGCGTCATGCGTATTAATAAAATTGCTCAAGAAAAGATAAATTCCATGGAAACCAGCCCTTATTTACTGCCTGAACGTGTTCGTCTTCTTCAACGTTCGTACCGACCAAATGAACGTCCCAATCAGCGAATCGAGACTATAGTAGTAATTTTAACAGATGGGTAACCATATTTAATAATGGAATATTATTACGAAATTATTTTCGGTTAAAATTTCCAATTGGTCCAAGACCTTGCGTATTCCCATCAAATTAATAATTTAACTCTGTCGTTAACTATTATACCCGAAATTAAAGAGATAAATAATACTAAGGAAGAATTTTTAATACCATTCTTCAATCAAGCAAAGAGAAACCTATTTTACAGTCAATTAAATATATCGATCCGATACGACTGTTTACCCTTAACAAAATTTCCCATTGCCAATGACCTTGTGCCAAAGGTAATGAATTTTTTTCAATCCATTTATTTATACATAATTTTTTAAATATCAACGTCCAATCTGTCATAAAGACTGTAACGTCATCTGAAAAGATATTTCCCTATAACAACCAAAAGAAATATAAAGCCAACAAAAAAGTTGAGAGCAACAGAGGAAAATATGACCATGATATTTTCAGTACGAAAAATTACAAGAAATATCATAACATTAACGCTCTTTCTCAATAACCGGAAATACTTTATTTTCCGTCATTTTTCATCAGCCTTCCTCGTTGGCTTCTACAATATCCAGTCGTATACACTAAACATATTTTTTTTTCTCGTAAAGCATACATCCGTAACAGGCAATTAAACGCGAAACCTTACGACTTTAAGTAACTTTTCTTTCCATAGGACGGTAATGATTTCTCCTGTAGCAGCGTGACGGGAATGAATTTTGATATTCACAGAAATGTCTTTATGAAATTTATCCGTTTTTAAGGATATTACCTTAGATGATGTAATGTTATATATAGGTAAAAACATGTATCATAACACCGTGGGTGGGTTTTGGTTGCTAGTCTAATATCACTGACGGAATAAAATGCGTTCAAGTATGATAATAACGAAAACCTTAATTAGAGTCTGGTCTTCTCTACTTTTTTCTCTTTTATCACTGACTTCTCTGCTCCCACCTTTACATTGTTCTGTCATTTAATAGAACGCTCTAAGGAATTTACGCGGTACAGAGTAATAGTTTATCGACCAGAGTTAATGACGGTAATAATGGACATTAAGGTAGACGAGGAAACGTACGGAATGATATGAAGGAAGTAAAGACTGCCCGAGGGCAACGAACTTCTGCAACAGTAGAGTATTATTGATTAGTTACTCCCTGTGAAGATTCGGGTGATGCCTTACACGAGACGGTTTAATTAGAAATTTTAATGCCTTTGCGAGAAACCGTAAAACTGCAATAAATCTAAGAAAATGGTGAGCGTAGGTAAAGTAGTTTATATATCGACGGAGTAAAAAGGCGCACGAGCTTCGGGAAACTGACGTTCGTGGCAGCACTACTCGAATGGTACAAAATAACCAGAGGAATAACAACGGCAGGGAAGTTAGAACGAAAGCAGCGTCGAAGATAAAAATTTATATGCTTCCGATGCCTAAAAAATTACTCCTTATTACTCCTTATTTTTTTGTAAATGTTCCGTTGCTATTATACAATGATTAAAAAATATTCGTTAAAGCAGACAAATATTTTTTTAATTTCTATTCCAAATGACCAACCAGGTTTCGTGATTTTCTTAGCGAATGAATTCCTCTCAATTTGCTCCGTTTTTCTCCGCTATTGTTTTCTTATTTTATTAAAGCATCTTTAAATAACAAGTAAGACTTGCTTTTTTGATTAAAACCATCGTGTGAGTATAGTCAGTAAGAAATGAAATATTACTACGTTCATATTGCTACGTTCAAAATCGGGTCAAGAGAAAATCAAATTTTACTTGTTAATTAAAGATGCTTAATAAAAATGAAAAACAAATTGCGGAGCAAAATGGAGCATATTAAGAGCAACCAATTGATTAAGAAAATCACATGAAAGTCTGTTTGATTATTTGGAATAACAATATATACAGGGTGAGGCACATAAAGTGTTACAGAGCAATAGCACTCAAACTATTGATCATATCCAAAAATGTTTCAGACAAAAGTTTCAGGGTTCGAGAAGACCGTCATACTGGACCACCTTATTTTTTTATCGATGGAGGCGCTGAAGCTACGTCAAGGTCAACTCCACTTTCTTAAATAGAACCATGTATTCTTTTTTCGATGACATTATTACCGATTTTAACACGAATTCAGCGACCTACAATACCAGGTCATTCTAGTCACGTAAAGTATGAAAATAGTCGAAAACGCGAAACATATCGGAATAATCACTTTCAAAGGATCCACTGTTCAAGACAAATGATTAATGAGATTTTTGGCGAAAACTGGATAGGACGAGACGGCCCTATAGCTTAGCCACCTCGTTCGCCAGATCTAACATCACCAGATTACTTTTTATGGGGTTTTGTCAAAGAACGTGTAATGGCGGAAGCACCTAACACGCCTGACGACACGAAAGAAAATATACGCCGAGCATGTACTGAAATTACACCACAAATATTGGCTGAAGTTAGACGGTCTTTTCATCAGCGAATTAACGAGTGCTTACAAGTCGCGGGTCATTACTTCGAGCATCTTTTGTAGGTAGACCCAAACCAAGGTTAGTGGATCCTTTGAAAGTGATTATTCCGATATGTTTCGAGTTTTCGACTATTTTCATACTTTGCGTGACTAGAATGACCTTGTATTGTAGGTTGCTGAATTCTTCTTAAAATCAGTAATAATTTTATCGAAAAAAAAATACATGGTTCCATTTAAGAAAGTGGAGTTGACCTTGACGTAGCTTCAGCGCCTCCACCGATAAAAACATAGGGTAGTCCAGTATGGCGGTCTTCTCGAGCACTGAAACTTTTGTCAGAAACATTATTGTATATAATCAATAGTTTGAGTGCTATTGCTCTGTAACACTTTATGTGCCTCACCCTGTATAACAGCAGCGGAGCAATTATGAAAACCTAAGGGGAATCTAAGGAGAAATTTTTTAGACATTAGATACATATAAATTTCTATCTTTTGACGCTAACTTACCAACGGTAAAATGCCGTTGAAAATACGTTGCGCAAGGAATATTCGTAGTTAGTTCCATCGAATTCTGTTAGATGGTACTACTCGTGATACGATATTAGTATAATTTTACTCCCATTAACTGAAAAAGTAAATAGACCGGATATCTTATACGATATGGAGTTACGCGTGTGTTGGTGTATTTGCAAACAATTGATACATTGTGCGAATCAATAATAAAAATTTAAGACAGCTGTCACAGTCAATACGTCACAATGAAATGTATCTGAGATGTGTAATACGATTAACTCAAAATAAATTCCACACATGCATCCCAGTGCAGAACAACTACATGACTCATGCTGACTTTATGCGTCTCACTATATCAACAGTGAATTACATTAAACTGTATCATCTAATCTGTACTTAAGATTATAATATATTCAATATATATATATATATACATGTATACATATATCTGACATATCGATACCATAAGTCAATTTAATACTACGTGTCACCACAAATGACAGAACACTGTTGTTAATTATTTCACGTTATTCAAATTAATGACAATTACAATAAGAAATTATTCAATACGCGAAACCACCTTATGATTCATAAATCAAAACACGATTCCAATCATGATTTATGTTTTTACCTGAAAAATAAAAGCTCGTGATTCAATACCAACCTATAGTAAATATAAATGCTAGAGTGTATACACATAGTATTACACTGCAGATTTAAAAAATTCCATGTAAAAACAATAACGATAATCATCAATACTTGTATCAAAAGACTATATCGATATACATACATGTAATTATCACTAAGAAAATAAATATATATCCATCTCAACACATCAACGTCGATCGAAATAAAAAATGTGTTATATCAGACATTTTAAATTGAACTGTCAATCACCCATATCCGTCCAATACAAAATGGTAGGACATACCGAAAGAAACTGTCCCGAAGATAATTGTTGATAATGCACAGCGAACAAACGTTCTTTGTATTATCAGCAAAACGTCATACGGGGCGTCGGAACGAGGCATGCGTGTATTCAATGTATGTTGAGTCGAACTAACGTACTATTTCCAGAGTCAGTTTGTCCGGACTGTTCAGAGAGTGCAGTGCGCGCTTCGGGACAAGCGATAGAGTTTATTTAGCTTGCATTTCAGTGACGTAGACAAAGAGATAAGAGTATCAGATAATTAGGGTATAGCAGAGAGACTATAGCATAGCCTGAGAAATGAGTATCGACGGTACGCGGCAAATACTAATACCGAATGACAATTCGTGACGGACTTCCGGTTAACGCTAATTTCTTGATTGCGAAATAAAAAGTAAGGCAGGAGCTTATTCTAATTAAAGATTGACCTTTGCCTCCTAGTTGTATTCATTGTGTGTATCTGATTATTCAGCAGTTTTAGCACACAGTGTCTTCAGTGTTAAGTTGATTAAATTTGACTTCCATGTTGAGTCTGATAACACATGTCAATCACATAGAACGTGGGTGCACGGTATAAACAACAATGAAAAAAATCGGTATTGTTGTGTCACTATATTTTTAGCTACGAAAATACATTCGGTCTTTTGCGTCAGAACTTTTCGTTTTTTTTTTCTTCTTGTACTCGAATAGCTGGCAATTCAGCAGCCATTGTCTTACGGGCTTTTAGACTGTACAGTTGCAGCATGGGGCTGTAGTGATTGAGAAATAAGAGGGAAGGAAGATAATAAAAAAAATGGATTCTGTGGAAATTGAATCTGCAGACTGCATGCATCTCGGCGATTGGGCAGGGACCAGTGACGTCACTGGTGGCGTTCTTAAGAAAAGCTTATCGCAGTCAAAGGACAGGACGCCGATTGATGTTGAATTTAATGATTTGACGTATACAGTCGCAACGGGTAAAAGAAGTTAGTTTTGCAAATTAGTTTTTTCAACATCCTTTTTTTTCAATATTCTCTTGTTATTTACTGCCTTTTTATGGCTGGCATTTACATATGCATAGTAATGACATCAGTGGAGAACATTTTGGAATTTTTAAGATTTCTTTTTTAATTACAGCAGGTACGACGTTTTGATATGTATTATGGAAATTCTATTATCAATGTTTATTTTACTGAATGCTATTTACAGCGTATCAATTGAATAACCTTGAAGACGAATCTTGCAATTTACATAACGGAACCGGACACGGTGTTACGATTTTTCAGATTCTAGAGGTCGATACGATAAATTGACATTTCCTGGTAACGAATTGCAATTTGATTGGAATAATGATAATAACACATATTTTTATTGCAGTATGATGATGGTTCTTGAAATCGCTTATTGAACTGTAGAGAATGTTATTTTTTTATGTGAATTTCTTCAAAATACTAAATAATCAAAATTTATTTTGACTTTCGTTAAATACTTTGGTACTTTTACTGAAGTAATATTCTGGAACTTAAGTAATCGATGATATATCGACCCGATCGATTACGTAGTCTACTGTCGATTCCAACTATTTGCAATTCCTATGTAAAATCATTGTCTTCGCGCATTAAAATGGAATCCTCAACCTGCACGCATGAAACGACTACGAAGTTTCACGTGTCAAAGTATCATTAGGTATTTTTCATCTTTTATTTACAGCATAAAAATTTTGTCGAGATGTCAGATAAATCCCATTAAAAATGTAAATTATTTAGTGTCAGAGTTAGAGACTCACATTCGGCTTCTACGACATGGATATTCTAAGAATGAAAATAGAAATTATATTATATTACTGTTATTTATATATTATATATTATAATATTTTCATTATATTCATACAGCACTCAGTAATAATTCAACTTAACATTAATTATTTAACTTTTTTTCCCACGGATCGTTCCTAAGTTATTCCATCATTGAAATCAAGAGAAGAAATTAATCTTAAAAATTCATACATTTTTTACATCAGGTTACGTAGCTGTTTTAATTTTTTTTTAAATTGTCTACACCCACGTCATATTTCTTGAATTCCAATGAAAAATGCAGACATTTTTTTTGTCAATCTACCCATTCTTACCTTACGGGATTAGAAAATAAGTTAACGGAATTTCCCAAGGCAATTATTTTGGACATATGCTCATTGTTCTGCTGTGCCATTTTGATGTTAAAGTCTCGTTAAATCGTCACGGACCGAAAGAGCGTGAAATGTACATAAAGTCATACGAAGTCGATTTCTCACTTTCTTGCCAAGAAAATGACAAAATTATGGCACTTACTCACCACCACCATAAGGCCTCATCACGCTAACCGACGTCTTGACAAACGATTGTTAACAACAATGCCACTCTATTCGCAGGCTCTAAACTAATTCTCAGAGGGGTCAGTGGACAATTCAGGTCCGGAGAATTGTCAGCCATTATGGGCCCATCTGGTGCCGGCAAGTCGACATTGCTCGACATTCTTGCTGGTTATAAGTGAGTATTATTATGATATAATAAACACGGTTTAACATTACATAACGAAGACCCACTGATCCCTAACCTATATATTTTGATGACACTAATATACATTACTGACAAGACTGTCGACCAATATATTGAAAATAGCATAATACTTAAGGTCATTGACCGCCTGGCCTTTAATACAGGAAATAAAGTAGTTTCGGAGTTAGCATGAATAACCATAGGCTGGTCGATAAATGTATGCTACACCTTCGTGTATATATATTAATACACACTATTTGAACACTGGAATTTTCGAATTAATCCCTTTATTTTACATGTCCGGAATGAGTAAAAAAATACTCAGATATTCGCCATAGGCGAAGAATCCGTATGTATTCTATAATAAAAAATATTAAATTCAATACTTTTTGGTAGCTCGACAATAATGATTTAAAACTATATGTAATAGTTTAGTCGTTCTCATAATTATTATTTAAGACAAAAAATTTGATATACAAAATCCTATAGTGTCCCAATATTTATGTTATAGACTGTATCTACATATAGATATACACGTACTATCGATCGCTTAGACTATTTCTTGGTAATGCATATTTTCAGATATGACGGTGTTACTGGTCTTATCACTGTCAATGGTCAGAACAGAGATCTTCGTCAGTTTTGCAAAATGTCCTGTTACATAATGCAAGAGGATCTTACTCAGCCAAGATTAACAGTAGAAGAAGCTATAGGGTTTGCTGCTGATCTTAAGTTAGGCACTAGAATTTCAAAGGCCGCCAAGCAATCTCTCGTAAGGATAAATTTTATTTTAATCCTTAACCGGCGAGATGGGTCTGTGAGACCCATACCGGATATGTTAATCTTTGTGCCGCACGTGGATCTTATTTCTCAGTCTCCACGCGATAGAATATTTTGAAGTTACTCATAAATTTGACAAATACCTGAATTGCGTTAAAATAATATTCCGTTTATAATATTAAACGCCGATCCAGCTGCATCATATGTCTTTTGGTGATACGAACAACTGCAAAATCGCTCCAAGTGACAAAATAGAAAATATTGGGTGTGTTCCTTTTTGAGAAAAAAAATTGAGATTTTATTTGATCATATTACCTATAAGTATGGGACATTCTCGGGACCCATATTTGTTTTTTTTTAACACCCGCGTCAATATTAATTATTAGATCTTTAGAAACTTTTCGCTTGACTTCCACTAGCGCCGGTGTTCATATCGGATTCTTTGGAAAGACCTATAACGGGGCCAAGAGACTCCCGATAACTTGAATTTTTATCGTCTCGCTGGTTAAGGATTAAATCAAATAGATAAATAATTGGTCTAATTATATCATTTTTCTTAACACTGTTATAGATCAATGAGATTCTTCAGACTTTGAGACTAAACAATGCCAGGCATACGATTACGGAGAGACTATCTGGGGGAGAGCGCAAGAGACTGTCCATTGCTTTGGAACTTGTTAATAATCCTCCGGTTATCTTCCTGGATGAGCCAACTACGTAATGACAAAATTTTGAGTGATTTGACTGATTTTATTATTTGAAATTTGTAATTTGGTCTGAGAATTTTTTTCAGTGGGTTGGACGAGATGTCTTCTGTCCAATGTGTGGATCTTCTAAGGAGAGTCGCACTAGGTGGACGTACAGTAATTTGTTCTATTCACACACCCAGTGCTACTATATTTTCAAAATTTCATCACGTCTACGTGGTAGCTGCTGGACAATGCGTTTACAGAGGAAACGTGGACGACCTGGTGCCGTATTTACAAAATGTAGGGATAGACTGTCCATTGCATTATAATCCTGCTGATTTTGGTAAAAAAAATTTTCATTTTTCAAATGATAGTCTTGTGGGTAATAAAATTTTAACCTGGTTTTTCTTTTTCAAGTCATTGAAGTCTCTGCTGGTGAATATGGTATGGAACTTGTCGAAAGGATGATGACTTTGGTTGACGCGAGATCGCCGATAATACCGACGCCGCATGCCGATTTCCAGTATGCGGAACTTGAGAATATCGTAAAGGTTTCCTGGTGGGAGCAGTTTACGATACTTCTGAAAAGAATGATGTTGCAATTCTACAGGAATAGGGTGAGCTGTTTAAGAAATTTTTTAGAAATTATAGATTTCATATTTTGATCTCGTTATACGATCTTTTAGAGTTATATGTACTTAAAAATGTCTCTACATGTATTTCTTGGACTTATTATTGGCGGATTATTTTTGGGAATTGGTAACGACGGATCAAAGACACTTTTCAATTTTGGATTCTGTTTTACCTGCCTGATTGTCTTTCTGTACGTGCCCATGTTACCTATTTTACTACACTGTGAGTAGTGCGATTTACGAAAATGTAACTTTTTTCAAATTTAGGTATTTAAAAGTTATATAATATGATATTTTTTAAATTTCAGTTCCGTCCGAAGTGCATTTAGTTAAACGAGAGCATTTTAATAGATGGTACGATTTGAGTCCATATTTCTGTGCATTGACAGTGTCTAATATACCCGCTCAGGTAATGTTAATAGTAATTATTAAGAAAAATATCAATTGATATCCAATACTTTTGTCACAGATTGTACTTAGTGTTATATACCTGTCGATGGTTTATCCAATTACGGGACAACCATTAGAACTATTTAGATGTTCAATGTTCTTCAGCACGTGTATCGTTTGTGCTCTAATTGCTGAAAGTATGGGACTGGCTGTTGCAAGCACGCTGAATATAGTGGTATGTTCAATCAATGTAATTAATTAAGAGTAGAAAATAATAATTAATCATTTTTTATTTCACAGAATGGTATGTTCGTCGGTCCAGCAATAACTGTTCCCTTAATGTTATTTGCTGTGCAAGGAATGGGTTCGACCGATCCACTTCCTATTTATCGGACACTGGTTATGTATATAAGCTATATACGTTATGGTCTAGAAGCTTTGATAGTGGCGACTTATGGTTACAATCGTGAAAAGTTACCATGTCCACCTAATGAAATTTATTGTCAGTACAGGATACCACGAGAGTTACTAAGGACCATGCGTAAGTATTACCAACAAGGGAAAATAATGTAACTAGATCATTGATAATATATAATTTTTTTTACTTGAATACTTACAGGCATGGAAAACACTGTTTTTTGGTTAGATTTTCTGGCACTTATCATCATTCTTTTTATCTTCCGAGCACTTACTTATTATCTACTGAGACAAAGACTTCAGCCTAACAAGACGTTTCAAGCTCTCTATTTAGTTGGTCGTTTAGTGAAGAATCACTTCAATAACGGCTAATTCATTGCTTGTTGATAGCTGATAAGTTTAGTTCTCAGCAGTCATTGTAGCGGCTCAATTACATTTTAGGGTTAGGAATAATTACAGGAAAGGATGACTGTTGTACGAATACCGAACGACTGATATTTATTGGGGTTCTTAAAACACCTTCCACCCTAGTGATAAGAAATTGTATATACTTTCAGAGGTTAATTATTTTTTCATATCAGTTTCATAACCGAATTTGATAGATAAAGAAATGATAGATATAAGTTAAGGGATGTTTTGAATAATAGTAGCATATATGGATTTTTTATACAGTGATCAGTATATTAATAAATAATATATAAATACGTTTGACTGTTTTCTTTATTGTATACTCACCCCATGCACTCAGTAAAATTAGGAGGTAGAAATCCGAGAACTCTGGAATGAAAGATAATTGAGACAGAAGTTTTATTGGATTAAATGAGTAATTGACCCAGTATCATCATCCACGTAACACTGTGGATTTTAAATGTAGTACCAGAGATAACTAGGGAGATTGCCAGTGGGACGATTTTCTTGAAACTAATTTTGCTTTGGCGTCGGCACGCCACCTGAGTGGAGAGCGTCCAATAAAACCCACGCTTTCGATTGGACGAACGTATACTTAATTTTCTTCTTCTTGAAATCTTTATTTCCATTTTTCTTTCTGCCTTCTCGTTTCATTCTGACGTCTCTCACTTTCCATTGTGTTTGTCCTACTTCATTTATTCCTTTGGTCAGGTTAATCATATTCATTCGAGTAGTTATATAAGGGTAGTCAACCTTTTAGTAGCAGAGATGAGTAGGGAGATGCACAACGCTACGATTTTAGGCGATACCAAAAACATGACGCTAAATCGTAGCGGCGAGTCCGGGAGCAGAATTTCGTAATCATTGCCTCCGTCGATAATGCATATCCCGTCGTAGCCGAGCTAAACGTGATCACGAACGTGTAGCCTGGCCGGCAGAGGTTCTCAGCTACTCACTGCTGGTTCCCAAAGCAACCCTTAGAACAAGACTGGGAACTATAGAACTTCTCAAGAACTATTGAAAAAGCCTATTGTTGAAACATTTTTAAGACATTTTTAAGAAAGTGCGGTGCCAACTTGACACCCGCGTAGCGCCTCAATTTTTGAAAAATGTTTCATCACTTGAGGGCACTATGAGGACATAAAGCCAAAAAGGAATAAGAAGAAGGAAGAGAGAAAAGGAAGAAAAAAATTAGTTTCACAGAAATATTGAAAATTCGGAATATTGAATAAAGCTTTCCGAATACTACTAAATATTATTGGATCTTGATTTACTTTCAAAATTTATTCAAAATATAAAATTGAGGCTAAATCAAAATCTTGCAGAATATACGGAGCAGATAAAAATTGAATTGAAATTGTAGAATATCGAAAATAAATTACGTTCAAATTGAAATATTAATAAATTCTGTGTTTGGAACATTAAAATAATTTATTAAATCAATAGAGTAAAATATTAATAATTAGAAATCGGAAATTCTGGCCAAGCATATTTAGAAGTACTAGAAGTTGCCCAAAATTGTGTGCGCGCAAATTCGTGGCGCAGAACTCGGTGAGTGGGAGCAGGCGGATGTTGCGAGGGGAGGGGGGGGGCGCTGGAGGCAGTGCTCGGACTCGGACCGCTCATTCTTCCTCGAGCCGGTCTCCTATATTGGTCCCTCATATCTATTTCCAACCTTTTATTTCTATATTTATTTCTTCTTTACCTCCTTATTTCTTTATATTTTATTCTTTACTTTCTGATTTATCTCTTTCCT
>JARQTJ010000839.1:0-10894 GCA_030142635.1 Trachelus troglodyta | reverse complement strand
GCCCTGGTCACACCGACCAACCTTTTCCGGGACGTAACATTCCCCGATGAACTAATTTTCCCGGAAGTATCCACATACGCAAAGGCTTTCGGAAGCTCGGACCTGCAACTGGGCCCTTCAAGGAGGAACCGCTGCCCGAAGGTAGCTCAAGGAGGCAGCTGCCCGGTCACAAAGCTACAACGGGTTACTATTGGTGTGGTCCAGTATTGGCGGCAATTATGCAAGGAGAGAAGGATTTGGACTTTCAGGATTGGCTAAGGAAGACGTCTTTGGAAACGGGTAGGAAGGTTAATGGGGTTTACTGGGAAAAGCTATAAAATTTGGAATTTCTACTTCCAGCGCGCACGTGCGTACTCGAACTTTATCTCTAACGGTCAGTCTATTGCCTAACCATTTTTATACATGGATCCTCGAGAGGTTCATCTCGCTCTCCAAAATCTGGTGACCATGTGCGAGATAGCCGCTCCTAAGGGTTGCTATGTGATATAAACCAGGTTTCCGTTATTGCGCCTTTGAGGAATCAGTAATGGGCCGCAAGTTGAAACCTGATTTCTCACGCGGACGTAACATACGAATAACGAAGTTTTCTTCCCTCGCTTTAATCTACAAATAATATCATAGGGTATACGGCCCTAGTATGGAGGCCGTTGTAGATTGTGAGATCGAGGGTATAATTTTGACTGCCATAAATACAGTTTTTGTCGAAGAATAATTCAATTATCAGCTAATTAAAAAGCGTGTTTCACTTTATATTATTGGAGAAACACACTATTTTAAATAAGACATTTTAGAATAGGAATTGACTAGTGAATAGTGCGACACGCTTTTCAGTGACTCCGCAGTGGCACTGCTTGTCGGTGGCAGGAAGTCCATGGGTGTTTCCCCAGTCAACCCCGGTAGCAGAGAAGCGCTACTAAAAAATTATTTTTTTAATAAACCTTAATTGTTCCACTTGTGTAATAGGTCAATCTCATTCGGAAGGCTTTAACGCACGTGTTGAAACACTCAGTTTTTAGTTTGGCTATATCACGCGTGAGTAAATAGCAAAAATCCGACACGGTTGCTCTTCAGCCCTCTATCACTGGGCCGTTTACCCTACTCAGATAATTTTAGGCCTTAATTTTTCATTCCTTGCTCTTAATTTTTCCGAGACTTTTTCCGGTACCTTATTAGGGACATTTTGCGGTACTTTCTCCGGGGTTTTGTCCGGTATTTTTTCCGGTAATTTTTCCCGTACGTTCTCCCGCTTTTCCCTCTGCATATCTACCCGTACATTATTCTGTACGTTTTACTGGATCTGGAAAGAGCTTTTCGCCCCGTCCTCGCGGTACAGATGTCTTTCGTTCATATCAAAGGAGTCCTGTTGTTTCTCGCTCTTAATTTCTTCATTACTTTTTCCGAAAATTTTTCCGGTACTTTCTCCGGGACTTTTCTCGCGATTTTCTCCGGGACATTTTACAGTACTTTTTCCGGGACTTTTTGCGAGACTTTTACTGATATCTTTCCACGATTTATTCTGGTACGCTTTTATCGTCTACGCCAAGTTGCATAATTATTGTAGATGACAGATTTCAGATTTACATACTAAGACATTTACATACTAAGAGTGATATCTAATAGACATGGCTTCGTCTGGCTTCAGTCTGCCCATAGCCACTGAGAAACAAAAGCGAGGGAAGAAAACTCAGAGTTCGTAGGCGCCTACGTTTCTGTTGATGCTTCGCTCTAATTGGTCAACTTTGTCCTGCTCCCATTTAAAAACTAAGAGCTTCCGGACAAAAGGAAGGTCATTTTTGTGATCAGTGAAGCCTCCCAAACACAGTCATACCCACCGGGTCAGGTAATTTCAGAACACCCGGTACATGCGCAGTACCACACCTTATCTACTTCCACCATGGAAATACCGAGATGGAGCATAATTCTCCGCGGGGGGGAGGGGGGGGGAGAGGGGCGTTTAGGGAGAGGTGATGTCGTTCATTAAGCCTACTTGTGATTGGTTACTATTGGGAGCAAGCGCAATGACGTAAAAGTGCTACCATTGAACTATAACCATACTAGAATCCGTACGCCTGTATTCGGAGGTAACTCGGCGAGCGCGCAGCTGTATCATTCACTTCGTGGATGACATTATTCTTTTCGAATTGAACTGCGCATGTGGTGTACAAGTCCTGCAAAAATGTTGTCCCGCCGAAATGTCAGTGCCAGCCGTAGTGCGATGGAAAAAGCACTGAAATACAAGTACACTGCTATAGATATTAATGCCATCGTTAGGTGGAGCTAGGAGGAAGCGCGAGTGGGGCGGCCGGCAGTGGCGAATGGTGGCGAGCAAGCCAGGCCGACATATAGAGGGTGTAACCTTTTTCCCTCGCTCGAGACACCATTTATGTCCCGAGCCTAGGCGTCCCGTATAAGACTGTCTCACAGAATTTCAACATGAGTCCGCATAAGTCCCTCTCACTCGCTGTTAGTGGAGTCCCACAGATAGCCCGCACTGCGTATAAGACCGTCTCACTTGCGCCTAGCGCAAGTCGCCCATAAGACCCTCTCACTCGCTGCCGGCGCTGGCCTCTCGAATAAAGCCGCCAAAATGCCGGCAAGCGAACATTAGGTACTTTAAATCTGAACACACTCCTTACCGGGAAACAGGCCAGAGAATCTCGTCTGGACAAGGAAAGACAACCGAAGCGAACGATGCAACTACTTCAGGTAACTTTGTCTTCGAATACCGCATCCGCAAGCGATTTCGACATCGCGTCTTCTCACGCAATCGGAGGAGTGTTGACGCTGAATGCCGACACCGGAGCGCAGTGCAACATAATCAGAAAGAGCTGCCTGAAGCCGAATACCGTCATCCATGATAGCGACATAGAATTGTAGGGTGTGCGGGGTGACAAATTCACACCCTTGAGCAAGGCTGAAATTGTTTACGAAACCCCAGCCGCCGATGTGAAACACTGGTTTTACGTGGTGCCAGACGAGGTACCATTAATAGTAAATGGACTGCTGGGAATGGAATTCATTAAAGGACACAAGGCAGACATAATCGGCGGAAAAACCATTAAACTTTACGGCCATTGCATGCATCTGATCGATGGGAGGTCGAAAATCAAACTTCCTCCTAGAAGCGAGACAATCGCTTACGTAGCCACCACCAGCCGGAACGTCGGACTACTTGTAAAGTACGAAGTCAGCACGGGCGTTATCATGGGCTCGAGCTTGACGCAGCCGAAAGGCAACAGCCGTGCGGTGAGCCTGGTCAACATGACCGAGTTAGAAGCGAAGGTGCAAGGACCGACCATGAAACTCGAGCCGATGGATGCTCCCACGGAAGAGGGAGGCGATAAGGCCGAGACATTGCACGTAAGCATGGAACGAGGTGACATATGCATAGAGCAATTGCAGAGTGAACTCGACCTGGCTCATCTCAACGAAGAAGAGAAAAGGGCCCTTGTAGGACTAATAAGCGAATACGAAGAGATATTCCACCTGCAAGGAGACAAACTCCCGTGCACACACACGGTGGAACACCGAATCTCTCTCAGGAGTAAGGAGTAAGACCTACCAAAGTACACCCATACCGCCTGCCCGAATTTCATAAAAAGGAGGTCGAAAGACAACCGGCTGAAATGCTGCCTGACGGCATAATACAGCCTAGCAGAAGCCAGTGGAACGCCCCTTTGCTAGTAGTAGCAAAGAAGCCCAATGCAACGGGCGAGCGACGTATGCGCGTTGTGGTGGATTTCCGAAAGTTAAACGAAGCCACCGTCGGAGACTCATACCCACTGCTCAATATCAACGAGATATTGGACCAGTTAGGAAAGGCTCGATATTTTTCAACCTTGGACCTCTCCTCGGGATTTCATCAGATCCCTATGGCGAAAGAAGATAAGGAAATAATGGCATTCTCGACACCGCGAGGGCACTTCGACTATAATCGGATGCCCTTTGGGTTAAAAAATGTTCCCCCGACCTTCTAGCGGTTGATTAAGTCTGTACTAGCAGGGCTGCAAGGTGTAAAATGCTATGTCTATTTGGATGACATAGTGGTGTATGGTAAGAATCTGAGCGAGCATAACGCTCGTTTAAAAGAGGTGTTCCAGAGATTAAGGGAAGCCAAATTGTCGATCCAACTTGGCAAATACCAGTTCTTGAGAAGGGAAACGCACTACCTGGGCCACATAATTTCGGAAGAAGGTATGCGAGCCGATCCAGAAAACCTTAAGAATGTCAAGGGAGTTCAGTCTTTCCTGGGCTTGGCCGGATACTACAGAAAGTTCATAAAAGATTTTTTTTAAATTACCAAGCCCCTAACCGAACTTATCCGAAAGGATACGAAGTTCGAATGGACTGCGATACGAGATGCCACTTTCGAAGAACTGAAAGAGATACTGACATCGGCAACAGTACTGCAGTACCCACACTTCGAAAAGCCGTTCATCATAATGACAGATGCATCCGACAAGGCGGTCGGCGTAATCATATCTCAAGGCAAGGTCGGAAAAAATCTGCCGATTTGTTATACGAGCCGAACGGTATCAAAAGCGGAGCTCAACTACACCACGACCGAAAAGAAGCTACTCGCCATCGTATGGGCGATAGCACAGTTCCGACCGTACATTTACGGCACCCGGTTCAAGATCGTGACGGACCATTAGCCGCTGACTTGGTTGTTTGGAGCGAAGGACCCGAGCTCCCGACTCATGAGATGGAGCATCCAGTTATCAGAACATGAGTTTGACGTGGAGTATAAAGCCGGGAAACGCAACACCAACGCGGACGCGTTGATCGTACTTACGCTACGACGAGGGCCCAGAAGAAGGCGAGGGAGGCCTCCGAGCCGAATGGCAGCCTAGGGCCAGAAGAAAGCGCGAATGACTCAAAACTTCCCGCCGCAAACCCGTTCGTTTGGGGCAAGGATAGCGCAGAAATCCGTAAGGAAAGAAGCACGGAAGAGCAATGCGAATGCTCATCGTCCCACGAGGACGAGGACAACAGTTCGAATGAAGAAATTAACTATGGCAGCGGCGTAACCTGCCCCACGGTAGAAGACCGTGCGAAAATAATTAAAGAGTACCACGATGCTCCTCTAGGAGGGCACCAGGGCGTCAAGAGCACGCTGCAGCGTATTCGTATGAAATACGACTGGCCAGGAATCCGAAGGGAACTGGAAGATTACATCTCCACGTGCCGTAAGTGCCAGGTGAACAAATTGCACAAGAAAGGAAGGATGATCATAACGGACACACCTGAACGGGCCTTCGAAAATGTAGCGGTCGACATAGTAGGACCGTTGCCTGAGACAGCATCTGGAAACAAATATGTACTTACCTTCCAAGATGCCCTAACTAAATACAGTGAGGCAGTAGCCATCCGCAACCAAGAAGCCAGAACCGTCGCGAAAGCCATCGCTGAAGAGATCATCTGCCTATGTGGAACGCCAGAGTCGATACTCTCGGAAAAGGGAACGAATTTCCTGAGTTCGACTTTCAAGGAAGTATGCAAGCTGCTAAGAATAAAGAAGATCCAGACGACAGCATACCATCCGAAAAGCAACGGCGCATTGGAGCGTTCCCATCGCACGCTCGCAGAATATCTTAAAAGCTACATCGACGAGGACCAAGGGAATTGGGATGCATGGCTGAGGTACGCAATGTTCACTTATAATCCTACGCCTCGTAAGGCGACCGGACTGTCGCCGTATACGCTAGTGTTCAGTCGGGAGGCAGAGCTACCGACAGCCGTGAAACAGGAGCCGCGAAACTCATACTCCTTAGACGATTACGCACAGAAACTAAGGGAGAGGCAATGTACCGCATGGACGGTAGCCGGAGCTAACGTACGTTACGCCAAGGAAAGGTCGAAACTGACCTACGACGCGAATGCGAAATTGGAAGAATGCCGGATCGGAGATAGGGTACTACTCCACAACGAAGCTATACAGCGCTGGTGTTCAGCGAAATTAACCCTGAAGTGGTTAGGCCCTTACGAAGTGATCGTGAGAAACTCGCCGATTAATTATACGATAAAAATGGGACGGAAGACCATGCTGGTCCACGCAAACCGCCTTAAAAACTTCGCGGAACACTAAAAAGGAAGCGGGGTAAGGAGGCAACCAGAGGACGAACGGAAGTATTTCTAAGCACACACAATTTATTACGGGCTCGCTTTACATGCCCCGCCCGCACGTAGGGCACTCTTCGCGGACTAGCCGTTGCAGCCCAAGGAAATCCGGCGGTCCTTATCCTCGGCGAAGACGCCGAGGCTGCACAGTGCCTCGACCGTCCACCGGCACAGGAACCTCCTGCGACGGATATCCCGGAGAACCCGTACCCCGAACCTCTCGATCGGGGTATGATCATCCATCTTCGCCGGAATTATCAGCTGGTCCTAAGAAACAAAAACAAGCCATCAAAATAGGATGCAGTGAACCACCTTGCGAACTTGCGGAAAAGATGGTTGCCGATACTAATCAACTCCTACAATATGGCCGGCCCCACGGCTGTCTCCTCAGTGTAAATCACTTCGTAACAGTAGTCCATTTTGTATGATCGACGAAAACGGAATGAGCTCCCTAGAGCTTACCGCGACCACAAACGAGGAATAGGAGAAACGAAAGAAACAAAGAATTTGCATTGGTTAGGCAATCCCACGGTTCGGCTAGTTTCGGGTAACGCCCACTTATACAGCAGTCCTGCTGACGACGAGCTGCGTAAACTCCAAAGAAGCGGAAAGGGGATTTACGGTTACCACTTTTGCCAACAATCCAGGAATATTTTACGAAGAAATCAGAGCCCTCTCGGAAACCACGGCCACATGGAGACTAGCCGTAACCAGGGATCTCACAGCCGTAATGAAAAGAGAAGCCGACGTCAGCACTAATTTGCAGCGGCTTTTAGAAATATGCGACAAACGGGGAAAGAATGACCCTCTCTGCCCAGCCGTCGTAGATTTCGTGATCAGAATAATGAGAAAAATAGAAGACGGAATGGGAACGGTCCACGAACTCGTGAAACCGAATGCAGCGCGTAAGCGCAGGGGATTAATGGAGGGACTAGGATCAATCATAAAGTCCATTACCGGAAATATGGATGCCGCGGACGCGTTAAGGATCCACCGCGAAATAACCGCCATACGCTCCAACCAGCGAACGCTAAAAGATAGCATGATGGAACAATTACAAGTAGTCGAATCCACATTGCACCTTTTCAATGAAACCTTCAGCAACGTCCAGACCAATGAACATGCTCTGCAAGAACTCATCGCCCAAGTGAACCTTACTCTGACGGCAGACATGAGTATGTTGATGAAGGAACAAAGGCTAGACGAGGGCCTCACCGCGCTTAGCGTGATAGTCGAGGCACTGCTGAACAACGTGAAAGAATTAGTTTGGCTACTAGTCGAGATTGCTAGCGGCAAGGTGAGTGCGGTGGTGATACCACCGAGAAAACTCGTACAATACCTCACCGACGCACTGCCACACCTACCAACGGGAACTGGATTCCCCGTGCCAATCGAACGCAACGAAGCCCCCGTTCTCTTAAGACTAGCTGATACGAAAGCTTTTAGTCAAGGAAACGCGTCATTCTAATGATCGATATTCCCTTAATAAGCCAGAAGAAATTCAGCGTAAGCAAGGTATATCCGATACCCGTGAGGTCAGAGACCGGAGCATATTACTATCCCAACACCTCGGAAGACCTTGTGATTGTGGACCACGAAAATCGAAACTTCCTCAGAATGACCAGCCTGGAATTAAGAAACTGTAAACATTTCGCGAGCAGATACATATGTAATCCCCTGCATACATCTATACCCCTTACGAGCTCAGCACCGTGCAGAGTGCTGACATTCGCGAAAATGGACACGGGCAACGGCCTTCACTGTCCAAACCGGGTTATAACGTTAGATCACACTCTAGTAATCACTATGCACCAGCCGGGTAGATGGTTATTCGTAACGCCCACCGACGAAGCTATTAGCGTTACCTACGACGGAAATCCAGCGTCGCACGAAACTTTAAGACACGTAGATGTACTGGCTTTGGTAGCACATATGTACGGTAACCGCCCAGAATTTCAGGTTGCGAACAATCCAACGCATCACACAGGTCGCCAACGAGGACTACTTGCCCCCCTTTAATCTCACTCTATCGGAGATGGACCAAGTTATTCCCCCGCGAGTGATCAGTGATATCGGAAATGTGAAACTTGTGAAAGTGCTACGCAACCCCGAGGAGTTAGCGCGCCTCGGAACGCGAGTGTCTAGCATTAAGGCAAACCTGGACCATGAAGACCAGCACATCGAACAGTATTACCATAATCTAGGGTTTTACTCATTGGGTACAATAGCGCCAATAGCATTCGTTTGTTTTGCCGTGTATAAATGTTACATGCGTAAGCATAACTCGGCACCAACGACATCGGCCACCATGCCGAGCCCGGTGTCATCTACGGTAAATATCCAATTGGAACCGTTAGTATCCAGGCCAGATAGCCTGCGAGCAGCACTGAATAGAGCACGCGAAAGGCGATTTCGTTGGGCCGATCAGGACCCGCAAAACCCAACCAAAGCTACGGGCAGACACCTCGGTTAAAGATAAGGGAAAAATGTACTCAAATAATCATGGATGCTGCGCTCCACTAGAGTAACCACAACCGTAAAATGAATCGAGTATTCACCTGAGGCCACCAGAGGCGAACGCTAAGCAATGATTGCAAGATTTTCTTTAAGAGGGGAGGGATGTTGCGCTGAGATGTCTCCTGACCCCAATAGAAAACGCCAGGCCAAGTAGTTCATGCGTGCAGCAATGCGCTAAGTCAGGACTAAAGGCGGGCCGGCCTGGCAAACAAAATGTGGAAACTGAAAATCGCACAATAATCACATTCTCAGAAGTGCAGCTTATAGCTGTACCTCCAAAAATCGAGAGTCTACAATTAGAATCGACTATAAACGACTATAAACGACGTTAACGAGTACGACTATAAACGAGGTTATGTCAAAAGCAAAAGTATAACGAAAACAGGGAGACAAACTCTCGCATGTAAAAAAAATCCGACATTTCATATGCACCAACCTAATACCATCTGAATTGAAAATATTGAATTTACTTTCATCTGTGAAAATCATTCGATTCCACAATTCCATAGGCTCGTTTCTATAAGTTTTTGCGAATTCCAATCTTTTCTTTGTACTAGCTTCACTGACCCAATATTTTCTTCGTGCAACTCTTCCGTGATAACCGGCCTTCCGTAAAACGTTTCGAACTGCACTATTCGAGACACACTTGCCAAGGTTGCACTCAATTTCCGCAGCTAGTTGTGGTGCACTAATTTTAGGATTTTGTTTCACTTTCCTGATGATATAACGCTGATCATAATCATTAAACATTTGTGGACGTCCAGATCTAAACTTATTTTTATATGTTTTTCTTTTGGAAACTCTATCAATCACACCCTGCACTGTTGAACGTGACTTTCCAACTATTTCAGATATTTCATTTAATAATTTATACTGATTATGTAATTTTATTATAATTTTTCTTTCTTGTTCCACTGTCTCTCTACCCTTACGGCCTATTTTGAATTTTCGTCGAACACTATAAACCTTATCTGTTCTCTGCCGTACTATATACAGATGTCTATACCTAAACTATACTATACTCTTAATCCTAGAAGGTTTGGATTAGAAAGATCTAGTATTTTATATAAGCAAAAGAGCTGTACGAATACTTTCTGCGCTTGTTTTCCTGAGTCCGTTTTTTTTTAATTTACGACAAAATAACTAATCATTGTAAATATTCTTGCAGGTGAATAAATAAAGAAATGTTTGAAGAATAATACAGTGTAGCTTTTTTTCGTCAAACCTGTGTTATTGATATGAAAAGCACTTCATTTTCGAAAAACGCTCGGTGTACCAATACTTTTTACACTCACTGTATACAGGCTGTAACAATTAGGTGATGTGACGAGCGCACGCTCGACACGTATGTGCCACCTACGGTGCATTATTGGAAGGTTGGTAGGTTTAAATGAATGTCCTTTTACATGCGGCTCATCTCCTAGACACAAATCCTTTTATGTTCAACCTTTTATGCCTTTAATGTTATACGTTAAAGCCTTTATATGTTAAACCTACTTTTGTATATATACTTTGTGACGTACGCCGTCCACCGGCGTGGCCGACAAATAATCTACGGCCGCTCCCAACGTGCTGAAATCCGAAAAATATCCGAAACCCGAACGAAATCGGATTGTTGGGCGCCAGGTGCGGACTCTCCGCACCGACGTTCCTCCTATGGCCGCTTCCTCGCGGTCTCCCGGCTGCTCAGCCTCAGCTAGCTGAAATGATAGAGGGAAACGCAGGGGCGACGAGAATCGAACGATCCGGGATACGCCAATGAAGACGCCGTTTTTCGGGTGCTATCATCCGTTTATTCAAAATAATAAATCGGAGCCAGTACACGCCTTCCCGACGCGTACAATAATTCCCCACGGCGAGTGCGGCCCTCCGTAAGGGCCGCGGGGTTAACCTTTCCCACAGTCCCTAGCTCGACCTACCAACGATACAAGCTCGGTGGGCGAACCTCTTTCCCTGCGGAGATCTTCCCCGGTCAGCGTAACGAACGCCTGGACCACCGATCTCCGCTCGGCCACCGCTGGCAGCGAGTGAGAGGGTCTTATGGGCGACTAGCGCTAGAAGCAAGTGAGCCGCTCTTATACACAGGGCAGGCTATCTCTGGGACTCCACTAACTGCGAGTGAGAGGGATTTATGCGGACTCTGTGGAAATTGTCTGAGACAGTGTTATACGAGACGCCTGGACTCTGGACAGACATGCCGTCCCGAGCGAGGGATATAGGCTACCCTCTCTACGCGGCGGCCTGGCTTGCTCGCCAC
>JARQTJ010000836.1:183253-333251 GCA_030142635.1 Trachelus troglodyta | reverse complement strand
GTTTAGCTCGGCTACGACGGGATTCGCATTGTCGACGGAGGCGATGATCACAAAATCCTACTTCCAGGCTCGCCGCTACTAATTAGCCTCATGATTTTGGTATCGTCTAAAACGGTGACGTTGTGCATCTCCCTAATCATCTCTGTATAATTCGAGAACAAAATGCAAACTGTATCAATGATTTTAAGAGGAGAAAGAGGATTTTTTTCATCACAATCTTCTTCATCATCAATAATAGGAATGCGATATCCGTAATATTTTCTGACAGCATTAATGATGAAGAGGTCGCTTCCCACGAAGAAACGTAGTCGTGGCGTGTGTACACGTCACTCCTTGTAGAAAATGCTGATGCTTAGGGAGGCTTGCAAGAGACTAGAATAAGTGCGAACAGGACTGAAAGTTTTGGTCATACACGGACTAAAAAAAGTGCAAACAATCATGGAGACTTTATACCACCAAACTAATAAGCTTGTGCAGGAGACTCAGCACTTGTTCTCCCAGTTGGAAAAAAAATCGCCTAACCTCGATCTGCAGGCTGTGGAAAATGATATCCAGACGAAAATTGGTTTTATCAACAGGTAGGTTACCATTACCATACGGATAACTAAGGATTGCGTCGCGCTTTTCACAGCAAGAATCACTTTACAGTAACTGCGAGAGACTTGACGTGCTCTGCCTCAAAGGACCTGTATCCCAGAGGCAGAATGCCAAAATGCGAGTGGACCAATTGAAATATGACAGCCGTCACCTGACAGCTGCACTCAACTCCTGGCGAAACCAACAGTTACGCAGGCAAAGAGAGGAAGCCGAAAGGGAGGCTCTGCTCCATACACAATTTACACCAAACGACCACGTGGACATACTCATCGATCACAATGTCCAACATAATTCTAGTCTAAGGAATGCTGTGCACGGAGTGGATGATCTCATACAACATGGATCAGGAATATTGGATGGTTTACGATCCCAAAGAATGACTTTAAAGGGTGCTCACAAACGCCTAATAGACATAGGCAACACTTTAGGACTTTCCAACACCACGATGAGACTCATAGAGCAAAGAGCACGTCAGGATGGATTTATTCTAGTTGCTGGAATCCTATTTACCTGCTTAGTTATAATATTAGTAATAGTTTACCTTACGTGAACATTCCTAAAGAATTCGTCAATAGTGTAAATATAGCAGCAACATTAAAATATGCCTGTTCTGGAAGAGGAGACAAAACATTGATGCAACGAGGAGTCAGAAACATAAGCAAGCTTGAAACACGTTATTGGAAACGAGAAGAGAACATTTTTCTTAACATGATTGCCATTTCTATGAAATTCCGTCCTGCACCTACTTAACTCATACAGAGTTACCCACAGACACATCCATCCATACAACCTGCTCGGTATTCGGTCTCTGCTCAATTTATACGAGCTTCCTTTGTTGTGATTCTGATGGGCTTGGGAAAAAGATCCCTTCTCCGCGTTAGCGATGCCCCATTGGTAGCTGTTGGTGGCCCAATGGTACTACGGCTGAAGGGGGCCCAGTCCAAGGTTCTCCTACCCGCACTGCCTCCCTACCACAGCGTCCAGCAAGGAAGCAGGCAGGCAACGCGATTTTTTTAAACAGCATCACTCTGCCGGTTGCCCTCGTACAGTTTAGTCGCGACGTGCCACTACGTTTCTCATCCTGTGCCGTGTCCTCGCGATCCTTGTCACATCGATAAGAGAAGAGGAGCTCGAGGAATCCAAGCATACAGATTCACAACTGTCTGCCGGCCCTGGATGGGTTTGAATTCAGTCCACGTTTTCATATCCTAGTCGTGACTAGATCCACACTCATCCAAGGATATCGGACCACCAACAAACACCAGGGTATCCTTATACATGGTCCAGAGTATGAAGATTTACGCGTCCAGAAGACTATCTTGTAAGGCATCTTTGTTTCTTTTTAAGTATTTCAATCTGTTTATTATTTCCTAGGGCCTGTATCCGACTGTAATCTGTTTTGATAAAAGGCAAACGAGCGACCTCGCATCCGTGGCCATGATTTTGTAATATTACAAAGAATAATAAAAATATAAAAATTAATAAGAGCCGTTAACTTATGATAGGTTCTCGAGTAAATGAAGGAACCGTCGTTCCCAAGCCAATGGCTTTAGGATTCCTTGAAGTTTCTTTGTGTATGAACACCTGCCGTGTTTCCCCTCCACGTCTCAAGCCCTTTCTCTTTTCCCCTGGGAGCCGATCCTCACCGTCGAACCCTCTCCCCGTACTACCACTGTCCTTCCTGGATAACGGTAAAAATCCCCCTGTCCTTACAGAATACGCTTCCACGGCCCTGTTCTCAGGCTGGGCGCTCAACCAAAGCCACCCTCACCTGCTCGCATCTGCTTTTGCATTAATTTTTTCGTTTTTTTTCCCCATCAAGCCTTACTCGATACCACAACTCCTTTTATGTTCATGAGAACCCTCCTGGAATTCACGTAAAGCACTCGTTCTTCATAGGCACGGGACATTCCTTTGAGCGTCTCTATTTCTTTGTTTTCAGTATCGCGGTAGCAGTCTTTTTATTAATTGATCAAGGATTTTATACGGCTAGTTTAGATGCACAGTGCGAAAATATTCGATAAAGTCGAATATTATTGTTTGATAAGAAAAAAAAAAGGCAATTGAATCGACATAGGTTAATAAGAGGCAGTCCGGCAGATATGCGCCAGGACATTTCTTTTATCTTAGATTCCTTTTTGGTTTCTCTTTCACTTCGTACTCTCTATCAAGTACTCTGTGCCTCCAGATTCAATCGAGACAGCTGTATGAGATCCTCGTCTGATACGTTGTTGATCTCTTCCAGAATCTGCTTGACTTGTCCTTGTAATTGACCAGCTATCTTCCGTATGGTTGTGTGATTCTGTTTGATCTCCCGAATGCAAGAGAGCATTCCTGTCCAGGGCGCTGCGCTAGTATGGGCGAGATACAGTTCTCGCCATAATTGTATACTAACTGAAGCTACGCTCGGCCATATAACGCCAGGATTTGGTTCGTACAGTGGATTTAGCCATTTTTCAAATACGTCTGGTTGATTGATGTACGACCAAAGACTACCGGTGCGTTCTGAGAGCCTCAAACGAATCCTCTCGGCTTCGCTATCCCCTAGAGGTACAAGATAAACTCTCTAGAATCTCAAAACCATCTTCTACAAGTACAACAAGTACGTACCTAGAAATGTCCCGTAGTTGGAGCAGTAAGCATGCTTGAATAATGCTATGAGTAAGTCCGTAGTATATTCGAAGCTCATCTGGAACTGTTGGTGTAGCTGATGGAGACAGTCGAGGAATAGCAGGAAGGTGGGAGAATGTGAAGAACTCTGAGAGTGGGAATGATACGGTCCATGACGAGTGCGGGTAAAAAATGGATGACCAGCTTGGAGCCATTCACGTTCCACTAGAGCCTGTAGACCGCGTACCGTTCTGCAGTCGGGATTTAAAATCGCTTGAGTCAAACTGGTTACCACCAGGGTGGACTCGCGTCCTGCGCCACCTGTGACAGAGTACCGTTTAATCTTGCGCATTCATTCGAGATACTAGATGTTCTCGAGTGAAAGTAATACCAACCGTGGACTAGAACAGCCGCGACTTCCTGGTGAAGACATTGCGCAGCTACGCAGGCTGCATTTAGGGCGCTCTGGACTCCGGATAGCCATCCGCTATTTTCTAATCTGGATAGCCACTGAGAGGTTGAACAGTTGGTATCGTTGCATGCTTCTATTAATTTATAAAGACTGTCTGCCAGGTCGGAGGGTCGTGGTACAGCTTTGTGCACTTTACGCCATTGTGGGTATGCCGCGTCTATTTCTGTACCTCCTCCTCTGGCTTTGGCGCTTTGAGCTTGGCTGGCAGATCTTGTGTCCACGATGTATCTGTTGAAATATACAATAGCTCGTAATGCTTGTTTTTACATGGATTTCATTTTCTAAAGGAGATGTACGTACCCTCGTCTTCCAGGACCAAGTACGGCGTTTAGCAGTCTCTCATCTTCTTTACATCTTCTGCCTGTTGCGCCAGACATGGGTTGACTACTTCGTAGCAAGACACTCTGTAAAATAAAAATAATTAGGGTGTTTCGACAAGGCTTTTTAAATTCATACGTTATGCAACATACCCCTCCTTCGTGTCTATAACAGAGAACGGGAAATCTCCCACCATCTCTGAAACCAGCAGATGATACTATGACTTTATCTTCTATATGACGTGGTACTATGACTGCTGATGGATATGAATTACAGACTTTGTAATCACGGTTCAAATAGCTGATCCGCCATTCATCCGCGTAAGTTGCAAGCAATCTTGACCATTCGGACACTGGAGCAAACGCTGTCCATCCATCTTCTATCTGACCCATGGAATTATTACTTGGTTGAGGTCTGTAGAAAAAAGGATATTGAAATGTTTGATCTGCAACAGAAGGAAGAATCAGCTCTCATACCCTGTTGAGTATCGATTAGAATGAATGAGAATTAGTATCATCACCTAGGAATGACAGATTTTCTAAGGACAGAACAAGGTTTCCAAGATCCTCTGTAGAAGCAATGTCTAATTGAAGAATTCTAAAATCCTTGCACTTCAATATTATACTGCCACCAGGACCTTGATTGTTCGACTTCTTTTCCAGGACGTCAATGTTTCTATGGAATAGCTACAAAGATTCAGCGATATAGAGATCCTATATAATAAACCTATCAATTCTTATCAATATTGACAAACTACCCAAAGTTCCTTCCCAGTATCTTGACGAGAGGACAGTATAAGCTGATGTCCGGTAACACAGAGGGTTCCTTCCATACTAGCAATCTTATTGTTCTCGTCACTCTTATCAGTCAGGACAACATTGTCCAACTTTGTTACCAAAATTAATTCAGCAAATTCCATAGCTGCTCCAGAATGATACACTGAAAAATATACAGAACAATCAGTCACATTGAAGTATTTGATAAGCGTTTGACAGTTGGATCTAACCTAATGTTATTACCTTATAAAACTACAATTGTGATGTCTTCTAATTGAAACTTGATAAATCCTTAGACATATACGAATAAAATAGCCATTAAAGATCCGGTGAATCCATTATTGATTGCAAAGTTCATTGAGATTTCTAAGGTTAAATGGCAGCTGTTGTCAGCCAAGTATTCCCTGACGATTAAAGGAGTTAGTCGATAACGCAACAAGGACTATAGCATCACCACGTGACCAAGAGTACCTTAAAAACTAACCCCATTAAAGTAGCAAGAAAACAGGAATAACAACTCGTACATTCTAATAATAAAGGAGGACCTGGTTCGTCAAGGAGTCCAAACAAAATATCACTGAATAAGGCCAGTATCGACATTCGCATTAAAACCGCCCATAACACAATTGTTATCGAATTTTGCAGGCTTTATAAATAGATTATCAATAAGCCCAGCTGTGCCTCCAGGATCTAATGATTCATGCAAAACAATGAATACTGAACAATCTTCAGAAATTAAAGGAGAATTCCTCTAGAAGCCGTTCATTGAGATCAAATCTAGATGCTGTAAGAATTATTGCTGCTGTCATAAAATCTTTCAAGAGAAATCCTGCTGTCAGAAGGTAATATAAATTTCTTTGGCAGAGTGATTACAAGTGTTATCAAGAGAAGCAAGTCAAGAGAGTTCTTATCATCGTTTATACGAGTCAACAGAGAGGAAGAGTATTCTCTTGACAGCTGTCAAATTTCAATACACTTCAAACGAAAGTACACCAGTCTCTTTGGGGTGAACAGGTACCGCGTGCGAGCACTAGGTCTACGTAACCACGTGATCCTGACACTTGATGAAACTGACAAGAGATGGCGATGCAGTCACGGGCAAGGCTGGCATAGGAAAAGGAAGGAAAAGCCCTGCTCCAAAAGCAGCATAAGCCGTGCGAGTAGGAGATACACTGGCGGACTTTCGATGCCGTTTACCAAGGCGCATAGTGAGTTGTACATACGGGAAGCCATTCTCGCATCCTCGAGAGCTCGACCATACGCGCGATAATGGAAAATCGTACGTGAAAGCCTGCGCAAGGTGAGAACTTGCTGTTTATAGTTTTTGTACACTGATACTAGTACTCATTCACTGTATCTACAAACCATAGCCATCTCTTATTAATGTCCAAATAGTCTGGCTAATAATTCTACCCTTATGTGTCCATTGGATGATCGCGCACACGTCATAAAGCCAGAATTCATCCCTGTTTCTTTCACCAAGTCACCTTTTTAGTTTGCATGTACCGAGTAGCTCTTTACTTTTACTTGTAATCCATAGATATCCGTTTCCTTTCTGTGTGCACACATCTTTCACTAAAATTGTACTGTTATAGTTTGTTACAATTTGTATGCTACGTAAGTTGTTTCTGTGATTGGAATATCATTCCAAGCATCTGCTTTTATTTAAATAATGTTGAGACATGTTCCAAGTCTATAAATACAATTGTTCTCCATGTATTTCACTGGTAATATATTGAGGCTTCACTTTTTGCCCTTGATCCTTGCTATATTCTACAGTAAGATAAATTGTCCTTAGCTCATGGAATGTGTTTGCTTCATTGCTTGTAAAATCTGCTGCTACTAGGTATCAGAGTATTCTTTTAAACTGATATAGTGCTTATAACATTTGCTATACTAAAAGGTATACTGGCTGCTGAAACAAAAAGCAGCAGCCTCATAGAAAGGAAAGAAAATATAAAAAGATTAAAAAGTTGCCATAGATGACTTGGTACAGATTAATTTAATGCACGTTTTTTCCTGATAAATAGTGGATGTAAGTATATTGAGCAGATAGATAACTTTTTATTTAAATTGCTTAGGTATTCATTGGTGAAAGGTATGAATCAAGATGGCGTCTCTTAGCAATGATAAAGCAATTACTGAGGATACTGTCGAGAAGAAACCTAAAGAGAAAAGTCTAGCGAAGGATTCAGAAAATGTAACTGAGGATAGTAAGAATACAGTGGATACATCCACCGAAAATGCAAAGGACAAGAAGCTGGAAATCAATACTGTATCGGATAAATTAAATTGTCCCAGTAAGGAAAGTAAAAAGGAGTATAAGCCAGAAGATATTAAAACCCTGGAAACAGAGTTCAAAAAGCCAGAAAGTGATTTGAAAGTAGAGGAAGCCAATGAGTGCACAGCACAGGATTCACAGCCCTTAGATATAAGAATATCATCACTACTGGCAAGTAAGGACACTAAAAATGGGGAAGAGGTTCGGCTGGAGGAGGCAGCTAAAAGCGAAAAGGAAGGAAAAAGAAAACGAAGGAACCCGAGGTTCGTATATAAGCAAGATTATCTGAGCCACGTTAAAATTACATCACTGATTACAAACAGTACAACTAGCTGATGTAGATTCAAAGATACAAGAATGACTTACTCCAATTACCTATCTCTAAATTTAGTTTCTTTACAATCCCACCCTCGTTACTCAGTGCGTACAGCCTCCCTATGATCAATTTAATCAAGATACCAGAGATCAGTACCAAGCAATTGCAATTTATAAAAATTAAATGCCGTTTATATTCCTCGGCTTTGGCTACAGGTTCTAAGAAAAGACGATTATTATCTCTCGCCGAGTGTGTCGTAATTAATAGCTCTTATCAAGGTCCGCCGACAAACATGTCGGACAATTACGATTCCAATAAAACTCATTTTCCAGAATATTCTAGAGAATGTACATGAGACTCAAGAGAAGTACCTGTAACTTTCAGTGTACAAAGCGGCGACCTATCATCCTCCGAGGATGGTACCAAGGTCAAGAGGAAGAGGTCAAAGAGCGTGAGCGATGGATTCTGCTGGAGATGTCACAAGGAATCCGTGGAGGCACAGTGCAGTGCGTGTCCACGTTCCTGGCATCGTAAATGCATGGGTGGTGCACCACCCACATCGGTACAAAATTGGATATGCGGGGAGTGCGCTACCATCCTCAGGGCGGAGAACGCGGAGACACGTTCCCCAGCCATGTCGCAACTATCCGTAGATCAATTGTGCATGTTGCTCAAACACGTGGTGGAAAGGATGCGAAACTATCCCGGGGTACGTAGACAGTATTATTTGCAGGTTGCGCACCCAGTGCGAGTTCCTATGACATCCGAGTAAGATAAATACCGAGCCGGGAGTAGCAGACAATTAAGTGTCTCTTTGGATGAAAAATATTATTCTTTGGTGGAAGAGTATTGTGATGGATTTTTCTTATCGCGCGATTGTACACAGGATTTGGTAATTCATACACAGCAATTAATATCGAACGAGTAACAATAAAACTGTAATCGCACTCAATAAGATGCACTGTACAATAATAATTACACCAAGTAAAACGTGCATCGCTTTAGCTGATACTTTGGGGCTATCAAAACGTACGCGTACTGGAAGTATACATAGAATATTAATGATTAAGAAGTGAAAGACTACTCGCTTATCTAATTCGTCTATGCCCCATGACGCAGTCCGAACCATTCTGGAAAGCCGTGGACCTGTCCGAGGTACCGAACTACCTGGACTACGTGGTGAAGCCAATGGATTTGTCTCTCCTGGAGTCGAACGTTCGTGCAAAACTCTACGGAAGTACGGACGCCTTCATGGCGGATGCTAAGTGGATTCAGCACAACTGCATTGTGTTCAATACGTGTAAGTTAAAGGGCAGCGAATGCGTTTGAAAGTCCAAGGTTTAACCAGGATACATTATTTATAGGTGGTGGAGTCTACGCGGACACGTCCAAGCTAACGAACGCTGCCCGACAGATAATAAAGGCAGCGCGACAAGAGGTTTCAGAGATAGAGGCCTGCCCTGACTGTTATGCTCACGGTAGGAATCTACCACGTCCCCAACCGTCCTGGTTCATCGAACCTTGTCGCCGACCTCATCCTCTGGTATGGGCCAAGCTCAAGGGATTCCCATACTGGCCAGCAAAGGCGATGCCCCGGGTGAACGGCCAGGGCTACGTGGACGTACGCTTCTTCGGGGCTCACGATCGCGCCTGGATACCGCCCAGGGATCTATACCTGTACTCCGAGGATCCTCCGTCGCCGCTACCGCGAAAGCGAAAGTTGGACATGGACGAGTGCGTTCGCGAGATTACGCGCCATTGTAGAAAGTTGGAATTGGCCTTTGGGCAATTTCGTTTCGCGCCGCCCAAGATACAGTACAATCCCCAGGACCCGATGCAGATAAAATTGATGCTACCTAATTACGATCCTCTTCATCCTAATATCACTCCAGAGATACAGACAGTGCCACCTAAGAGGAAGTCCTTGCAGAAGAAACGGACTCCAGTCTTTAGGAAGAAGGCACTGATCAGTGAATCTCCTACAAATACTACAGCGGATTCAGCTAACGACTCGGTGGCGCAACGACTGGACTCGGGTAGCGATTGCGAAAAGTATATAGAGGTAATTAGGATAGCGAAGACACCGGGTAAGAAAACGGAGAGAACGATGTCGTCCTCTAAGGAAGACAGCGAAGTGGCGCCAACGGGTAAGAAGCAAAAGGTGCGCAACAGAAGGAGTTCCGCGCTTGATACACGGACTTCCGGTCAAACCGGATCCAAAACGGCCCCCGAGAAGGAGGCGCTGATTAGATTAAAACCAAGCAACGAACTAATAAACAACGTGATAACCGACAAAGAGAGTTCAAAGAATGTTCCTGAGAAGAGAAAAGCTAACGCTACCAGACAGGCATCCGCGGACAAAAGACTGTCGCAAAAAGGTGGTAGGACGTCCGAGGGTGAGTCTAATATAAAGAATCCAAATTTCAAGACTTACTCTCTTCCTGGTTCACCAGTTAACGCACCGGCAGGACTCAAGCCAATTAAGAACCTGGTGAGAGTTTATAAGCCAAAGACGCGGATGGTCAATCAGGTCAATGCTGAAATGGCTAAGGAATCAGCGACTGACGCAAAGGAGACAGAAACTGTCGATAGTATAGAGTCTAACGAAACTCCAGCGGAAGTTGACGCGTCCACCAATAACAGTTCCGTTTCTCCTGTGAGTTCTACGGTGCCTGTCGCGACGCCCACTACGGTACCGGATACTACTACGAATTCAGTCCCAAGCTCAAAGGACGTTAAACATAACAATAGTCAGGCTACCCACGTCACACCCATATCTTCAAATTCCACAGGGGAACAACCCCTGGCATTCTTTTTCCTGGTGAACAACAGCAAGGCCGAGCTGAGGAAGAGGCCTGCCTCCTTAGAAAACAATGTTCCCAGTACAGAGACTCTGGCAATAGTGAAACAAGAACCCAGAGATCATCACGCGTTGCCCCAATCTGCTCAAAAGAGAGAAAGCAAAGCCCGGAAGTCATTCCCAAACAAACCCCCGGTCTATCCTCAAGTAGCACCGCGTTCCCCGCCGAAGGCGCCATCAAGTTCACCGGACGCAATGGTATACATTCCGGGTCATAGAAATGAGAATGGATTGGCTTACCAGCTACCGCCACCGGAAGCAGGACCTCTCAGTGCGCAGCTTCATCGTGGAGCACAAGAGCTCGCAAGAAGAATGGCCCAGCTGATGGAGGAGGCCCTGAGGGAGTCGGCGCAGACTGGTTTAAATCCTCAGGACGATCCTGGCGACAACGGACAAGCCACAATACATTTTTTGAGATTACAAATTGAACGCATGAGATGGCAACACCAACAGCAGCTCACAGAGCTCAAGCACAATACAGGTGAGTTTAATTCACCCACAAAAATCATCGTACTCGTTTCCATAGCTTTGTCTTACCTAACACCTCTGTCCTCGTCCTCGCAGACCTGACCCTCAGAGAGATGAGAGCCAGCTTAGAGGCAGAGAGACATCGTGCCGTGGAAGAGGCACGTCGTCAGGCCGAGGAGGAGAAGTTACGTTCCGTAGAAGAGACAAAACGAAAGCAATGGTGCGCTCTTTGCGGAAACGAGGCACTGTTCTACTGCTGCTGGAACACAGCGTACTGCGACTACCCTTGCCAACAGGCCCACTGGCCGTCCCACATGAGAACCTGCGCCCAGAAACCTCCCCAAAATACAATCTTAGGAACAACCGCGACAAACTCCAACAACAATCAGCAGCAGGTGATGCCTCGGCTCCTGATAAGCACGCAACAAGCGCCGCCTAACGTATGGGGGGCCTAGAGCCAATTGGTGTAAGTCCCCGAGTGGTCGCAAAGCAAAGAAAAAAAAAACAGACACGAACTAAATTACTTCTTAAGGCCCACTTTTTAAATCGTCTCTTCGTCCTTAGCAACTATATTCATTTCACTTCTATGTCGAAACGCACGTGTCCGTCGCTCGTGCTTTTTAATTATTTACAATGACTATTAAGCCGTCGTTTAATGGAATATCTGTCCAAGCCGATTACGTATCTAGTATTGAAGCACCTTATAACTTTTTTTTTACGTAAAATAAAGCATGAGTAAAATGTGTACCTTAAACATTCAAGTTTACAAGAAAAGAAAAAAAAAACCTATTATACAAAGAGATCAACAGGAGACCATTTTTTCCTTGTTCTCAAATAATAGATCCTCTGTTTCATGAAGGATCATCTTAATTTCATATGAAATGTATACAAAGAATATTAATGATACTTTCGAATGACTTACACTATTTATGCTCTGGACCCTTCGACGGTTTTGAAAATAAACAGAAAAGAATGTGTCTTGGCGATTTGTCGGATTCAAAAGAGAATAAAAAAGAGAATCCCTGCAACCCTAACAATCACCGCGAAGGGTACCAGGGAATATCTCACGAATGGGACTCACAAACTCCTTGTGCGCTTCCCATCTCGAAATTCAATCTGTACACAGAACCTCTACCCTGAGAGTATTGTAACGCATCACTGTATTTTTCAGAATGGTAATAGTGCCAAGACGTGCAGCCCTGCTGGCAGGGTTTACACCCTACAGAATGGTGAGTTAAAAGTGATGCCGTCTTCCTCACCCTGTACGCCACATGCGTTACCCATCAAGGCACTAAAGGTTCACCAGCACTGAATTGTTTCACTAATTTAAAGAAAAAAAAAAAGACAAACTATCCGACGCCTTTACCAGAAAAGTTGCTCCAGAGGAGACAAAAAGCAAAAAGAAAACAGCTAAACACTACGAACTATTTTGACAATGCGTTTTAGTATGTCGCTCACATTGTAAATTCGCAATACAAGAAATCTGACAAGCTCAGAATTCTTACTCTTAAAAAACAATGTTTGTCAAACGTAAAACAGACTAAAATTAATGTTTAATGTAGAATTAATGCGTGATGATAAATGTGAACATTTTTCTTTCCTTTTTTACACACACACACACATACAAATATACATATATATGAATTCTATTCATGCATTGATCTATGAGTATGGTACTTACCGATTCTCCAGGTATACAGGGTTGTACCGCACCTGTACCTGACTCTAAGCAGACTGTACCTTCATAGCATTTTTCTCCTTTTTGTTTTTTTCTCCCCCTTCAATTACTTCTAGCGACGCGAAGGTTCATAGGTCAATGGACGGGATATTGTCCGCAAAGGAAAAAAAAGGAGTATATATATATATATAAGAATAATAATACAATGAGAGAATAACGAGTTTTTAAGAAATAATTGATTAGTTAATTGAACACCGAACAACCTTTCTGGCATCGACGTTGTAATCCCGTGTAGATATGTACCCGTTATAATTATAAATAATTGAGTTAACGTTATCACCTTTTTCGTATCAAAGGTATACTATTGGGCCTAAGCTCAGACTCAAACATTCATTATTGCTCGCAGTACTATTAATAAAGAAATAAATAAATAAAAAGAAAAAGCGTAGACTATCGTTGTTATGTACCGTAAACGAAAACGATAATACATTTTATTTCTTAACAATGGCGTTCACGTTATTCCTCTATATATTGTTAATAATTATTATTCTCTTAATACTTCAACATTTCTTTTTCACTTTGCTGTTACCCCTTGAAAAAGTATCTGGATCACTTACGTTGGTGTTCGTAGTATGACTCTAGATGTAGATGTACGGGATGGGAAAATGCTTGTTTTTTTTTGAAAGTATTCTAAACGATGCTGAACCGATTTCAGTTGTTTTTTTACAGCTTATTTTTATTCACTTGCTGATGTTTACAAGCTTACTTAGCCTTCTTGCTCTTAATCTTTCTCATGTAGAACTCGAGTTCTTTGCCTTCAAGAATGTAGCCATCGGCTCTGCCACACTGTCCAGGCCTGCTGGCCACGCAAGCTAAAAACCATATACTTCATTTATCACACTATCCGGTCACTCTATATTATGAAATTCTGAATGCATACTATTCGGTTAAAACATTTGTGGTGATTGTTTAGTGAGAACGAACTTACCGAGAACTCGTCCGGTAGCGAATTGCTCTTCAAGGGCGGGCTCGACCTTGGCGAATCGTTGTCTGGCCTTGTACTTGGCCTCGGTCTTCTTTGACCTCTTCTTGTTAAGAATTTCCTCCTCGGCTTCAGTCTTTAACAGAACAAGGATCGAATTATTGAAGTGTCGTGTAATATTTATTGAGTTAGTTGTTACGATTGCAATAAAGAACTCACCAGCTTGGCACCACGCTTACGGCCAAGGGGAAGGATATAGTGGCTCTCGTACCACTGTCGGAAAGGTGTGGCATCGATGGTGACAATTGCATTCTTCACCAAGGTTTTTGTTCGCACAAGCTCGTTGTTTGATGCATTGTAGACGACATCGATGATACGAGTCTTACGAGTGGAGCATTCAGACCCCCATGAGAAATTGCCTGTATCCAGACGGAGTGCTCTGTATTTTTTGTTTCCTCCTCGTGTACGGACCTTGTTAAACATAAAATAAAAAAATGGTTTGAGAAGCAGCACTTTTTTAAGTATGCAAGTGATTCGATATTATTTAAACATCAGTACGCTGTGGGAAATTGTCGTCATGACACTCAGAGTAGGTAAGGATATCATCATGATCTTGATAAAATAATATTAATAACTTTTATTAGACATAACAAAATAAGAAAACTCACAGTGTGAATACGCTGAGGTCCAAGCTTGGTATTGGCAGCTGGACGTCCTAACTCAAACTTCCTCTTCTTACGCAGAGGCTTCCTCTTGCCTCCAGTGGCTCTCCTCTTATGCCAGTGATCCCGCGAGATACCTGTAAAGAATGATGATCAAATAAGATACTATAATCAATCAATCAAGAAAAACCAGCATGGCTGAATTTCATATCCCTAACTGCCACTGTTGTGATTTTACCACTTAACAATAACAAACATATCAACCAAAAATTACGAGCAAAATATCAAAATACATCTCGCAATTTCTCTAACGTACTTATATACACCAAAGATACGGTAAAATAAGTATTCATTATTGTACTACCAAAATAACCAAACTTGTACCGTAGCCATTAAAAAAACGTACAGATAACCTAAAAAAATCTGTATCATTTTAATTAAATACACGTTATCGGAAAGTATAGAAAAAAAACACTCAATCGACAAGAACTGCACAGAAATTGCAGATACAAATACATTTAATCAATAACAACCAGCATAACTAAGAAGCACACGTCAAATCATCACAACACTTGGCAGTGTCGGCAATCACTATAGTTTTTGCAATTTTATATTAAAAATTATAGTTTCATATAACTGCAACGACCAAGCTTGAACCCTTGTGCTCATTTTACACAATTTGATTTATTTGAGTAAGTTGAAAAAACGTGGATGTACTTCGATAAAGTTAAAGGAGCATGAAACCAGCTCACTCACCCATCGTGCAGAGGTAAAAGAAGCGTACACTCTCCTTGTGCTAGCGGCTCTGCCGTAGACTTCCGGCAACTGACCGGCGACTTCCTTTAGCACGAGCGCCATCTATAGCAACTCACCCGGGCACAACATTGATACCAGAAATGAGTAGGTTGTTGATACGTCTCTGTTGATACATTGTTTTAATCTTATCTTTTACTGCTATACTCCGAATGGGACCTGTACCAGATTCATGGATTCTAATTCCTGAAATAGTAATTTACAAGCATACGGCACAGAAATAGTTGAGACACAAGCACTGGAATGGCAATCGTGACATTATGTATGTGACACGCGGAAGAAAATATTGGACTCTATTAAAAATCGCGCCAAGACAGTAAACGCATTGGGGATTGGTCAATTAATAATAATCTTGCGCACTTACATATTCGACCAATCAGATGTACCTGTTTCTTTAACGCTGCGAGTGAATGGTAGGTTTCAAAATGCATCTACAATAGGCACGTTCAGCCGAAACACCGCTGAGGAAGCAAATTCGTTTGATTGGTCATTTGATCGTAAATCTTGCAATACAGTGAGACTTGACCAATCAAATGTATTTGCTCCCTCAGCGGTGTTTCTGTTGACATAACCAATATAGGACGCAAACAAAGAAAGCACTACTCAATTTCACTGTGGCTTTTTATATGAGACTGCATGGCTTAGTTTCCACAGTGCAAATTTACACAAAGTTTAGAGGCCTTATTGGTCAATTCCATTCAACTCCTATAAGTGATTGGTTAATTCTGTTTAAACCTTGCACGATGGAAACTAAGCCCGTGAGACATACCTCGAGGTGATTCCCGTGATTCGTTCGTATAACTGCATAACTTCTTTGAAGATATCACGTACGTCGTGGCAGTTTGCGTTTTGCTGTTATACTTGCTTAAATAAAGAGGTAAGTAACAGGCTAATAGTAACAGTTTGAGATTTGCGGTGAAATGGTACAAAATTTCGAAAATCTGACGTCACGACCGTCGAATATTTTTTGATTACGCATCGAATGGGCATATTATTATTGTTCGTTAAAATTATTATGTGTGCAATCCGTCCGAATCTTTATTCATCTCTATTATTTTTGTTCTTGCTCTACAACTTTTGCATTTAACTTTTTTCAATATCATTTGAAATGGCGAAGATAATTTTTTTATTTCCCACCAGAAGTCAAGCGAACAATAATAATATGCCCATTCGATGCGCAATCAAAAAATATTCAATGGTCGTGACATAAGATTTTCGAAATTGTGCATAGTTCACCGCAAATCTCAAACGTGCATCTTAGCTGATACACTCTGTATATATTTACATTATAGTTTTGCATTACTTGTATGGTATTGTTTATAATAAAATATTTCCTTCTTGTAGGAATCTTTAGGAAAAAATGAGTGATTTAAATCACTTGAGCTGTCCTTTCACATGGGAAATGGACAGGCTGTGTCGCACACCTGACTCTCTGCTAAACAGGAATGACGGATATGCTTATGACGATAGTGACGAAAATGATAGCGGTATTCCAATTATACAGTTGATGTATACAGTGGCAAAAGCATACGAATATGCTGAAAGTAATTACTTGGAGAAAGCAATCAAAGAGATTGATGAATCTCAAAAGCTTTTTAATAATCTTCAAACAAAGTAAGTTAAGGACAAAAACTCTTAGATTTAAGAGTAGATGACGAATGTTCAATATGCACTTAATAAAAATGAGAATTGCAAATTAATCAAACATAATAATTGATTCCAGCATACCCAAGAACTTATCCATGAACGCAGTAGAGCATATTATTAAAGCATCAAAATGCTTCATACTAGAAAAGATGGATAAACCTGATGATGTAAAAAATATTTTGAAAACTATTCCTTTATGTAAGAAGAGTCCTGAATTAGGGACCTTGCATGGTTGTCAAAGCATAATTTGGGTCTTTTATAAATTTGCTGGTAACGAAGAAGCAATAGATTGTGTCTTGAAGGCCCTACAGGGAAACCCTAATAATGCAATATGGCATTTGTTGCACGCAAAATGTTTGAGACGGATCAGGAGACATGCTAGCTATAAGAGTACACCATCTCCTCAAGAACAGTCTGAATTTAAAACAGCATTTGATATATCAAGGGATCCATTTATTGGCATATACGTTGCCCAAATGTATCGTGAAATGTGGGATACAAAGAGGGCAAGAGCCATGTACACCACTATATTTAATATGAAACCGAATAGCTGTTCTATATATTTAAAATTAGCTCTCGGTTTTATTCGCTGCAAGGATGCTGATAAAGCTCGTCAATGTTTGGACTATGTAGGGGCAAGGATGCCTAAGAACTCTACGTATCTTCATTATAAAGGAATTTACCTCGAGAAATGTTTGAACGACAATAAGGTTTGTCTACCTGTACTCATCACCGTTATAATCTTTCATATTGTAATACAATGTTTATTTGAAGGGAGCTTTGGAACACTTTGAGAAGGCAGGAGCACTGTTGAATTTTGTGTCGGATTTATCATACCTTGAGTTACAACTGCGAATCGCTTCTGGGACATACAATCCAATGCCACATTTGGAAATGATGATGCAAAGATATAAAGACCTTGGAGGATACAGAGTTCAAACTATATTGTTGAACATAGGAACATACTATTGGCATTGTAAA
Organism: Trachelus troglodyta; assembly: GCA_030142635.1. NCBI lineage: Eukaryota > Metazoa > Arthropoda > Insecta > Hymenoptera > Cephidae > Trachelus > Trachelus troglodyta. The sequence continues at coordinate 315,790 of JARQTJ010000836.1, read as the reverse complement.
CATGACGTAAAGAATGCTTGTAAATATTATCTACAAGCTATTGAAGTCAATCCACGTTGTAAGGCATTACGAGTGAGTGAATTACAAGTCTATTTTTTAACATCCCCATTCTTAGATATTTCTCATCTAACGCTATTGAATTTTCAGAATTTGTATTCCCACATTTCTAACTCAAAAAACAACATATTTAAAACACTCAATATGATTATTATACCAAAACTGAAAAGGCAAGAAAATCTTGACAAGGAAACTTCTGAAATGGTAAAAAAAGTAGAAGAGTTTTGCAAGCTGTATGGAACTGAGGAACATATGTCACTGCAAGAGCAGATGCAAACAGTTGGGCTTTCAAAACCGTAAAGGTTTCAACTGAGACTGAAAATATTTTAAACTTATCACTTCATTTATCCAAGGAAATGTTAAAACTTTTGCATAACCATTTTTATATTTTATAATTGTTACGATATAGATTTATATGTTTATCGTTTTTTGCATTATTAAATATCCATTAAATATTGAAAAAATATTTTTTATAAAATGACAGGAGTGTCATCAGTATTCTTTAAATAGTATTCGTAACTTTTGTAATCGGGGTACGGAAATAAAATTATTTGAGAATAAATTAAATAACGAAAGAATATTTATTACCCTGTCCCAAACGAATTCTAATAAAGGCTGAAATTGTTCAATAGGTTTGAGGCATGCTGTATTGAAAAGTGTGAAAAGGAAATATATACAGATAATCTCATCATAGCAGATTCGCAATATAGAGTTTTGTCACACATCAATCTATCTATTCACAGTAATTTTTCAATGTTAATCTGGGCACAATGTTCATGGACTGTAATTCCTGAAATAGTAACTTACAAGCATACGGCATAGAAATAGTTGAGACACAGGCACTGGAACGGCAACTATGACACCAACCACTGTAAGCCATAAGACCACACGTGTTGCAAATATCAACGTCAAATGCATCACTGGATATCATCAACCTTTCAATAAGCATCATACTAGCACCATAACCTATCAAACAATCCCGTTCCATTTCACCCAATCTGAGACCACCTTCTTTTGATCTTCCTTCTGTTGGCTGACGAGTCAATACTGCCCTGGGACCACGAGCACGGGCATGCATTTTGTCCTGTACCATATGCTTCAATTTCTGATAATACACCTACGCAATGTACAAGTATGTCAGAGCTGGCCACATTTATAATGAATAAATAGCAATACTTACTGGTCCAGAATAAATATATGCTTGCAGTGGTTCCCCCGTGATACCTGAATAGAAGAGATCTTTGCCCAAATAATTGTAGCCATGCTTCACAAGTTCTTCGCAGACATCCTCAACTTTCGACCCACCAAATGCTACAAAACATTAATAGTTTAATCAACAGTTAATTGTTTCATCATGCGATAAGATTGGTATAAGGTCCTTACCTGTTCCATAATGGAATTCCCCTTTCAACACTCCAGCTTTACCAGCAAGTAATTCAATCAGTTTTCCAACTGTCATTCGTGATGGAAATCCATGAGGATTCATGATCATGTCAGGACATATTCCGGAATCATTAAATGGCATGTCTTCCTGTTCGACGATTAATCCTAGCATAACGAAACAACGTAAATTATTTTTTAACCTTTCTGTTTTAGTTTCCTATCTAATTTGAGATCTCATCAAAGTTCTTACCGGTTACACCTTTTTGGCCATGTCGACTACTAAACTTGTCTCCAATCTCAGGCCTTCGTGTTTGTCGTAATAATAATTTTATCAAAAAAGCATCCTCCGCATTGCTTGATATCATAACTTTCTCCACGTAAGCTGGCACTGGTCCCTTGAACACTACTGGAACTTCTCGATATTCTGGTTGTGTCTGAACATTGCCAGGATTTACAGGACTTATCGTAGCTGCTGGCATTGATTTATTAACCATAACCTTAAACAAGTACAGAAACATGAGTTGTATAGTTAACAATACTAAAAGAAATATAATTAACAATTAAAAAAATTTACCTTTCGATTCTCAACCATTTCACCAGGTGCAGCGATACCATCTGTATCAATAATGTCATGTTTCCATACTGGCTTTTTAGTATTAGCATCAATGAGCGGACCCATTATTCTATCATAAGTTTGATTGGCATATCTCTTTAAAGTACATTTTGCATTACGATACACTAAACACCTTCCATATCCTCTATCGATAGATGCTTTATTAAGTATAAGAGCATCTTCAATATCATAACCACTGTACGACATAACAGCCACAATTGCATTCTGTCCAGCTGGCAATTTGTCGAAATTAATTAATTCAATTGTTCGTGACTTAACCATTGGTGCTTGTGGATACACTAAATTGTACATTAGCGTATCGATACGATTACGCTGATTGTAGCCAATAGTTCCCATAGCCTGTTTACCCATAGCGCACTGATAAGTATTTCTTGGACTCTGATTATGGTGCGGATACGGTACTAAACCAGCGCAAACACCAAGCAAAGTAAACGGCTCTATTTCCAAATGAGTTGTTCGCAGGTTTATATGTGTTTCATTAAATGCAATAGAGCTGTCATTCTCCTCGTTAACGTCCAGGTATTCGATCATACCTAATTGATGAAGGGATTCGTTTAAGAGATTCAAAAATCAATCTTACACTTATTACTATTCAACTGCGGTCGACTTACCATCTTGTAGGAAATCTTCAAAAGTTCTAACGCCTTGTTCCAGGAGTTTGATGTGTTCTGATTGCACCAGAGACTCACCATTCTTGACAATAATATAAGGACGGCACAATCTGCCACCGTCTGAACTGATTTGCACGCATCTGAATTAAGGGAATGATTGTGATTACTTTGCTATTGCTGTTATCAGAGAATAATTGTGGTAAAATAAAAAAATTTACCTGTGTTGATGCTGAGGATATATCGACACGAATCCATTGATCAAACCTTTTCGACGTAATAATCGAAAAACGCTTACCAGCCTTATATAATTCTTGACAATACCCAAAATGTTACCATTCAAAAATACCATGTAAACATTCTTATTGTTTATTTCCTCGCCACCGAGGATATTGACGTTTTCAACACCGAGATTAAATGCTAAACGAATTATTGGTTCTTCCTCAACTTCCGTTGTTATGTGAGTCATGAGTGCTAAGTTTTTAACTAATCCACAACCCTGTTGATTTTATCGACAAATGACAGTTGTAAATCTTGAGAATTAAAAATGCTTAGATAATTATTCGTTCCATTGTGTTTACCTCTCCTTCGGGGGTGTCACTGGGACAAAGCATACCCCACTGCGAAGGCTGCAATGATCTAGGTCCTGAAACTTTTCGACTTTTTTCAAACTGCGAATTCACTCTGGTCATCATTCCAAGAGCAGAGATATACGAGAGTCTTGAAAGCACTTGAGTTACGCCATGACGTTCCATTTTAAATCTTTTGATTGTCCAGTTTCCCTAAAATACAAATTTTACCTACTAATTTTGCTTTGATGTTAGACACGTTATAAATTTATTAATTGACAATATACTTACGGATGATATTGCGAATGCAAGACCATTGGTTATTTGATCCTGTCTCATGTGCTTTACTATGTCGAATTGGGCCGCTTTTATTTTTGGTATATTCTTATCTGCTATTTGTTTCAACTGTAAAGAAAAGTTATATTAAGTACATTATTTAATAAAAATTGTCGATTCTTATTAATTACTCACTTCCCAGTTAAATCTCTTGAACAGATCTTCAAACATAAGCGATAACAGAGACCCAGCTAATTCCAAACGCTTGTTACCGTAGTAATCCCGGTCATCGACTAATTTCCCATCGCGCTGAGCTTGCATCACTTTACGAATCATTAGGGCAATGTAAGTTGCTTTCATTCTGAAGTTGAAATCGATAACCTACGGAAACAATTGTTTTATTGTAGTAATTGTCAAATATCAGAGAAATTTTTATTCTCTGCTGACTTACGGGAACATGAGAAAGAATATTTGTAGCCAAAGTATCCTTCATTTCATCGACCAGACTTGTTTTCAGTACTGGAAATCTCTTTTGCTTTCTTTTGTTGCTGAGATATCTGTAATTTTGCGCAAATGTTGTACAAAGTTCTAGTATTTGAGGATAAGGTTAACTTCATTTTAGAATACCTTAACGCTTGACTCTGTGTGAATACATTAAGTATGTGGCATTCTTCTAAGGTCGGTGCAAATTTTTTCATAAATTCCTCTTCGGTACCAATTAACTGCATGATTTCTTGGTCACAAACTATACCCATTGCTTTGAATATTATTGTTACAGGTATGTCCTAGGTAATGAGATTCTGTTTTATATTTAAATTGAATGATACTCTAAACAGAAATTTAATTGCAGACTAAACTACTCACGTCTTGGAATATATTATGTCTCAGGTAATATTTTCCAGCTTTACCAACAATATTAGTCTTTGTCTTCCGCTCGTGAGTCGAACTGTTACAAGAGCTAACAATGCAGCCTCTACTGTCTTCTTCCAAGATGATTCTGTTTCGCGACATTTGCTCTTGAATCAGAATGACTTTCTCCTGACCATTGATAACAAAGTAACCACCAGGATCGTGGGGACATTCATTCATCTTTGCTAGCTCGAAATGTGACTTATCTGCGAGTACACAGTTTGAACTTCTGAGCATAATAGGCATCCTGTTCAATAAACATTGTAAGTAAATATGGACTCTAGGAAAGATGCAGCTATGATCGATTAAAAATGTTTTAGTATAAACATATACCTGCCAATTAATAAATTACTTCTTATAATACGTTGATGGCCCCTGGTATATTCAATATCCACTGTTATTGGAGCAGAATAATTTAAATCCCTCAAACGGCATTCGTGAGGTGTAGTTGAACGAGTTACATTAAAACTCTCTTCGACATCTGGAGTACCCACGAATACATTTAAATACCTAACACAAGAATAGTTAAAACCCAAGTTGCTAAAAATATTTTTCTTCATCCTAGGTAAGCATAAATGAATCGTATAAATTAAATTTTGCTTACTTCACGTAAAACAAGGGATCGGCATCGCTGAGAACCTTTTCGTTAGCTTTGATAATCTTTTTTATGTCAACATTAATAAAATAATTGAACGAATCAATGTGTTGCTTCACCAATCCCTTTCCTTTCAAAAACGCTGGTACTAATTTCCATTTGTCCTATAAAAAGAATGATAAAGCCAACATCATTAAATTAATTCCAGTACGAAATATTATTTTATAAATCGTTAAACAATTAAAAATACAATAACCGCTAAAAAGGCGTAACTTACAACTTACCTCTATATGTTTAACAACTTTATTATACTTCTGTTCAAGTTTTATATTTTCCAGACCATTTATTTTCATCTCCCCCATTTTACTTATCTTTGTAGATTCCGTATAGAAATATTATATAAATTCAAATATGAATTAAAGTAACACAATACGATAACCGGCAGAAGATTAAAGTTAACCTTCTTTCCTTCCTTTCCTCACAGCTGCCATGTGCTGCCATTGACTGCGCTCAAGCATAAAAAAATGGTCAGCTGATAGAAAAAAAAATGGCGACTGCTGGCCAGAGATCAGTAGGGAGATACACAACGCTCCGGTTTTAGGCGATACCAAAAGTATGGCGCTAAATCGTAGCGGCGAGTCCGGGAGTAGGATTTCGCGATCAATGCCTCTCTCGATATTACAGATTCTGAAATACCGACACGAGAAAGGCTCCCAAAGAATTTGGAGCCTTTCTCGATCGTTTTGGCAATTTTTTCATACAATTTTTATTTATTAATATTGTCAGGAGAAAAATAAAACTGTGAGGGGGCAAACGTTGAAACGCAGTGGAGATATACTAGAAAATATACTCTTTCGAATGGGACTAATTGGAAAGGCATGGAAGCGATAGTTTTTTTAAAAACTCAAAAAACGGCGTTTACACGCTGTACTTGCTACATACTTATCTTGAATTTAAAGAAAAACTGGGAGGGTGCAAACGATGGAACGCAGTGGAGATGTACTCACCGGAGCTGGTGCAGCTGATCCGTGAATGCCGAGAACTGCATCATTCAGGTGGGCACTGCACTAGGGCACAGCACTGCACTTCCGGAACACTCACAGAAAATCCGATGGAATTGCTTGGATGTCGCGAGAGCAACGCGAGAAGTACACGAGCAAGAACGTGGTATACCGTAGCGAAACACGGCTAGAAAAAATATCAACAAATAGCACGGGAGCGCGAGCCAGCTCGTGACACCTCGGTCGGTGCCCCGAGACAGACTGCTGTGACAAAAAAGCAAAAATCTGATAACTAATCATTCTGATCATCCGATTGGTCGAGATCCTTATAGCCGATAACTCTTCCATTATCCTTGAGTCGTCCCTTTAAGCCAAATCCAAAGCGTTCTTTAGCGAATCGGTAGGTAACTTTTGGACATCCTCCACGACCGCTTCCCCAGGGCATCGGGCGACAGCTGGGCACCACTTCCTTACCTTGGGTCAGGAGATTCCTCCACTGCCCTTAACCATATCAAAACTCTATCTTCGCCCGCTCTACAGCCCTTTGCCCATCTCCAGCAGGGCGCCGATATCTCACCCGGGCTTCTGCCGGTCCTTGGAGACGTCTCCGTCGGGTCGTCTCCTCCGCCAGGAAACTCTGCACGTCGAGACAATCTCCCCACGGCAGATTCGAGCACCTCGACCTGAACTAAACAATAACGAAATCTTACGAAAGCATTGGCATAACTATACGAATCAACCCTAAAGCGTAGCTTCTGAGCAGGTTGATGACCCGAAGGGAACCAGGAAGATGAGATGAGATGAGATTATGAGAACCTTATCTGTATCGGTAGTCCGAGTCCCCTTGTGACGGTGAATCGAAAAATCACGTCCCAAAGTTTACCCATGTACCAGCGTATAAGTACATCTAGAATAATTGTATGGAGCGTTTTGCGCAACGGCCCCGTTCTAAGGGTTGCTCTGTTAACTAGCGGTACGTTACGGAGAACCTGTGCCGGCCAGGCTACACGTTGTGATTACGTTCAGCTCGGCTACGACGAGAAATGCATTATCGACGGAGATGATCACGAAATTCGACTCCCGGACTCGCCGCTCCGATTTAGTGCCATGTTTTTGGTATCGTCTAAAACCGTAGCGTTGTGCATCTCCCTACTAATCTCTGACTGATTTCTCGTATAAACTGTTAGGAAAGTGCTGCCCCCTTAAACGGAAAATTTCGGAACTACCTAACAATAGTACAAATTCAAAATTTCATAAGCCTCCGTTACCTATGTCAAATTGAATTTAATGCGGCACAAAAACATGTTAATTCCGAGTGCTTAATATAACCTCTTTCCCATTCGTATCTGTAATATTAAATAATCATTATTTCACTTCCTCTCGTGTTATCTTTTATTAAACTGGATTCTTCACTCGTTCTTTGTTTTGGAGAATTCTTAGCGATTGCAGCACCATTCGGTTACAGGCGGACTGCAAAAGAACTACAGATACACTATCAGGCGATAATGTTTACACAGTGCTACTAATTCAATTTAAGATTATGTAATATATAAGAATACAATGAAAACATTCTAATACGTAATATACATGTATTTTTTCAGAACAAGAACGAAATATAATGCTATAACTAACAAATATAAACCACAAACGTATAAGTTCAACTTATTGACACAGTATCTGTTATCAGAAAGTTACGTTAGACGTATTACCACACAAGAATATGATTGACTTATTATCATATTTTCAGTAGCTTCCAACTAGCAGTTAGTCTTGCCTTTTTCTACTAAAATGAATCTTTTGACATATCGTTTTGGTTTAAGAATAGCTGCTCTCTCGAATTTCACAAAAAATAATGGAGTGCATAATGTTCGCTTCTTGTCTCAATATTATCCAATTGACGAAAACATCTTTGGGCTCACGGAACAACAAAAGGAGGTTAGCTGTCTGCTGTTTTCTGTAAATTAAGCACAATAATACGTTATCAGATAAGTATACAATCGTATGATTGCTTCTCTTATGGACAACAGAGCCATTGGAATCGAGCATATTGTACAAGTACAATAGTAATTTAATATTACTGTTAATATTTTTTCATTGTTATCTAGTTACGGACGATGGTTTTCAATTTTGCTCAAAAGGAACTTGCTCCAAATGCCTCTGAGATAGACAGGAAGAACCAGTTCGATGAACTGCGAGTAGGTACAGGCGTGGGGAAATACTTTGAATAACAATTTTCATTGAATAATACCTTATCATACGTCGCAAACTGATAAACGCTCTTCGACAGAAATTTTGGAAGCATTTGGGAAAACTAGGACTATTAGGAATAACAGCAAAATCCGAATACGGCGGTTCGGATGGTGGTTATCTAGACCATATTATTATTATGGAAGAACTCAGCAGAGCTTCCGGTGGAGTAGCTCTTAGTTATGGCGCACATTCAAATTTGTGTTTAAATCAAATTCACAGAAATGGCACAGAGGAGCAAAAGCTCAAGTATCTGCCAAAGGTAGTAACGAATATTTCTAAAGTGATAATAGTAATAGAAAAACGCTTGACATAACCTCTAAATAAATATTTTAGTTATGCAGCGGCGAGCATGTTGGAGCTTTAGCCATGTCTGAAACAGGATCAGGTTCTGACGTGGTTTCGATGAAGCTCAAAGCCGAGAAAAAAGGCGATTATTATATATTGAATGGAAATAAATTTTGGATCACAAATGGACCGGATGCTGACACTCTCGTTGTTTACGCGAGAACAGATCCGCATGCGAAGAAGCCGCAACACGGAATTACAGCTTTTATTATCGAAAAAGGTACAGAGGGCTTCAGTACAGCTCAAAAGCTCGACAAATTGGGAATGCGTGGTTCTAATACAGCCGAATTGGTTTTCGAGGATTGCAAAGTTCCAGGTAAGCTCGCCAGAGGTACCAACTAGACCAGGAATGGCGAACCTTTTTGAGAAATGGGTCAAATTTTGTTCATTATTTTTTAGTACTAGCTCGTGGGTCACTAAGTCACTTGGGAAAAGGGAGAGGAGGATATTTAAAAACTACTTTTTTTCGTTCTCACTTTTAAAATCCTCTAAAAAGTTTACGTTTCCTTTTTGTTTTACAACTTTTACTTTATCAAGTGAAGCCTGCGTGGGTCAGGTCTGACCCGGGTCTTAGGTTCGCCATTACTGAACTAGACTCAGCTTCTTGTTTGTCTGTAAGTACCTAATATTATTCGTTCTCGCAGCTGTCAATATTTTGGGAGGATTGAACAAAGGAACTTATGTCTTGTTCAGTGGATTGGACTTGGAGCGATTAGTTCTGGCTGGTGGACCTCTTGGGTAACAATATTCTTTTTTTTAAAAAAGCCAATCGACCTTTCTGAAACGCCTAATTAAAAATTGGAAATTTGCCAATTTTTGGCAATAGAACAAACTTCAGGTTGTTTTTATTAACACTATGTTTTCTAGGCTTCTTCAAGCCTGCTGTGACGTAGCATTCGAATATGCTCACGCGAGAAAGCAATTTGGAAAGCCTATAGCTGAATTCCAATTGATCCAAGTAATTGCTATACTGATTTAATTCCTATAGGAGTATCTACCCAAAAAGTCTATTAAAAAAATCTATACAACTCTTCCAGGGAAAACTGGCAGATATGTACACTAGCTTAAGTACCTGCAGAAGCTACTTATATACCGTAGCAAGAGCTTGCGACGCTGGACATATAAATGGCAAGGATTGTGCAGCAGTTATTTTATATTGTGCAGAATCAGCAACCAAAGCAGCTTTAGATGCTATCCAAATACTAGGTACAGTATTGTTAAACCATAAAATTAATATTGTTCTTCATTGATTTTCTTACAAACTGTTCAACCAGGCGGAAACGGATACATAAACGAATATCCAACTGGACGTTTATTGAGGGACGCAAAGCTGTACGAAATTGGCGCTGGAACAAGTGAAATTCGTAGAATGGTTATTAGCAGAGCGATAAGCAAGGAATATTCGTGAAGAAAAAAAAAGAAAATTATAAAAACCTACATTGAGAGTGTAAAATTAATTTTTCTACTTTAAATATAACGTCAATTGTATTTCTAATCTTTATATCTATATTGATATATATATAATATATATTATTGTATCTTTTTTAAGCACTCTCGACCCTGTGATCGTTCCATTATTAGCGATTAGAACGATCCACATAGTCAGTGTGTCGATCGCACGACATTCCTCAATTAATAGGTCATCGTCACTGTAGATTCTATAATTGAAGAACGCCGATGAGACATTTGCATTGTACATAACTGAGTTTCATCAACGAATATATACAATTTTCAAGGTATAAACGAAGGAGCTTTAACTACTAATTGTACAAACTGAGTCACTAGAACAGGGATGCACTAAAGTCTATGATTGATTAACCTTTAGCGCCATAGGTTGCTAATTTAAGTGTCGAAACGTAGATACTCTGTTTCTCGCACTCACTGACTCTGTCAGCTTCCTCTCATTTAAACTCATTAATCAGAGTGCCACCAAAGTAATTGGATCGGTAGAACCCGGAAAGAGTATCTGGTTAATCGAAGCGAGCGGTGAAATTGACGTGAATTTGAACGAAACAGAAAATAAAAATAAAAAACGTCACAAGCAACGATAACAAATAAAGTAAAGTCAATCAAGAAATTCCAAGAGAGACATATAAGGACTTTCGAAGCGAAAAAAAATAAAAATCAAGATGGCGCTGAAATTTAGCATTGGCAACTTTTACGAAACATACGTAAGTCAAGAGTGTCCGTTACATCCATAATTGGGATAATATAATGTTTTATATAAAATCTAAAAATTTCTCAACAATATGCACCTTCACTCACGCCAATAAAGATTACATAGAAATGATCTAATAAATCAAATCCCTACGGATCCTTTCTCCAAAACGGATAAACTCATTTGAAATCAAACTGGTACATGTGCATCTACTGCGTATCAAAATTCAATGTCGTCCCGCTAGCAGTTCTTTCGTTTCCATCGACAGTTAAGCCAAATCCCATCAAAGAATCCAAAGGCAGTAATCCACGACAAGAATAGCCAGTTAATTAGTTAACGCGTAATAAATAAACGTCAGGAGTATATCCATCGCGCAATTCGAGCATGCGAGTGTAAATACACACTTAAGAGATAAAAAATAGAAACGTAGGAGGAAAAAAATAAAGAAATATAGTCTCTCCGCCTGTTTCCCATCCTCCACCCAGCCACCACCCCCCTAGCCGCCATACCGTGTACCCCCTCTGAAGAGCACACGCTCTCTTGCTATAAACATACATGAATACCAGAGAAATGAGTGCAGCCAGAACAATACATAGCCAGTATGCCAATTCGAAATGGGGCCAGAACGGTGGAGATCGAGTTGTCAGTTGGGCAACGAGCCTGGGACTAAAAACCTGTCAAAGCTCCTTGCTTTTAGTCCTCGTTTGACAGTAACGATAATCCATTCGTAGACACTGGTTGTACGGATAAATAATAATTCATTAATATACGGTTAACAAATGTCCCAGGAGTGACGCGCGTGACGTTTTTGTTTACAGAGTAAAAAGAACTTCTGATTAAAGATCTCTTGATCGCAACCTAAGCGACAATAATAAAGAAAATAATAGTGTTATTAGCGATAATACTATTTGAATTTGCCGCGTAAAATAGCACTCGGAGTATGACGAAAAAGCAAACGGTGATCGTAAAGTTGCGTAGATCAAGTAGGAGTCAGCCTTGGGGTATAAGAATCGTTGGTGGTGCTGATCTTGGTACACCGATCATCGTCACTCGTGTGAGTCCGATGACGATCATTATTTTTTAGTAAAATTTATAGATACTTCAAGATCAATCCGATCTGTTGATCGTCGAATGATATCGGCTGGATTGACTGGACCAAGTGAACTTTGTGGATCTCTGTGCTGTGACCTTTCTTTTCATAGGAGTGATCTTGGTTCTGTTTCAGTCGGAGAACGAAGAACTCCAGAAGGGTGACGTGATCAAGAAAATCGATGATTATGACGCGCGCGACGTCCGCCACGTGGACGCGCAGAATCTTCTTCAAAAGTCAGAGTCTGTAAAGCTTGTCGTGGAAAGGTCTGAGCCGATCGGAGAGAGTCCATCACGTACTCCATCACGTACTCCGTCACGAACTTCATCACGAAATCACACCCCACAACTTCCGGTTGTCGAGTCAAACTTAGATGAGATCAAGGCGGCGGTTGATAGTCTGTCAGAATGAAATAGATCTTATATTATGGTTTGAATTTTTAACGCTTTCGCGCGCTTTCTCTCAGGTCACATTAATTTACTTCGTTTCTCCACTTCTAAGATTCATCTCCTTTATCAGTTTCAATATCATGCATTGAACACTACACTACATTATTGAACACGCGCAAGGGCTTAATTTGTACATGAATTAATATATTTAATTAATAATAGTCTAGCGTAGCAGATTGATCCTTATATTTTACATGTACAAGTTAGACCCTGATGGATGCCGGGCCTTTTTTTGCTACTTAGTCAATTACAATTTATACTTTATGCTTACTGCTGTATTTTTCTTGTCCTGGGACTCAGGCCAAGGGTGACCAAGCCAAAAGTATTACCGAAGAGTCCTGTGCCACCTGTGGAAGAATACAGGGCGTATTCACCGGATTACTTCAACCCGCCTCATGATCATCTTGATGAAGTACGCGAAGAGAGAGTTTACCTGGAACAGGTAATTTTGAATTAATTTTTAAACATACAAAAAGTCAATTAATAACTATATGTAATTTAGAAATATTTTAAGTGTCGAACGTGTTCCGCTATTTGTCTTAAAGCAAAGCTTTTTCTTTTTGGCTACAAAAAATTGCAAGGGTAAACTGTCACCGGCTATTTTATAACAAGACACTTTTTTTAGCTGTACAAAATGAAAGATGGTATCGCAATGTATTTCACGTGCAGAATTGGTCCAGACGAGGTCGTAGATTGACAAGCTACGGCTTTAACGAAATTACGCGAGCGAACGCCAAACTACATCTAAGTATAGAACTGTCGAGCGCCATATTGAATCCGATCCGTGAACATCCAAGCTCGATTCCGTCCTGCAATCTATGACGCAGTAATAATTTTACAAAATTAAAAAAGTAAACCTGCATTTTGAGCAGTTATCATTGAAAAAAAAATATGACCAGCATGTGTTTGATTGTCTCTGCGAATTTTATTTTTGCCACAGGCCCAAGTTGACTTGAGAAACGAAGTAAACAGGCCGACAAGTAGGTGTGTCCAAAAAGTAAAAATATTATCTTGATAAAAAAAAAGCTGCGCATTAACAAGCAGACGCAGTCAGTTCTTAAAATTTACAAGAAAACATAGTTTTATTAGAACTGTATGTTTGGTTATCGATGAGAATTATGCTTGGGGAATTTTTTAGTTGAACTTTTTCGAGTTATACATTTTTTCCAAGAGGAAACGAATGATGATTGCGTTTTTTATATCTCAATGTTCCTTTGACATTTTGGTATTCTAGCGAGAATCGAGACGGCTGTGAAAAGTGCGAAAAGACGTTATTCACAAGGAACGTGAGAAGTCAGAAGTGTGAATATTTTTGTTGGCCCACCTCGATGCCGGCAAGTCCGCGTAGAGGCGGTCGTCAGTCTATAAATATCGGATTTGCATCGAAACCACTGTCTCGATCCAATACTCATAAAATTCTAAGTTCTGCACGTTCTCGTTCGAAACTTTTCAATGAAAGAACAAATATACCACGCGGAAACAGGATGCCGTGAGCTGTTCCTAATGAAACATACACAATCACCAAACAGACAACCCAGTCAGCCAGTGTAAAACAATATTCAAAAATTCAGCAAGTTGCACAAAGGAGAATAAGTTTAAAATTTTCCCAAAAACCGTCACATAACACAAGAGCTACCAAGATAGCATTGAACAATAGTTAGATAAAGTTTCTTATCAAATATTAAAAAAATAAATATGTACCAGTCATCAATATCATATCAAAGCTACAATAATGGATTGCGAACAATAAGAGACCCCTTGACTCTTTGAAATTTTCACTACAAATTCTTATCCCTTAGTAAAAGCTTCTATTATCTTTTTCTTATCCCCACAAGATCGACGTTGCCAAGACAAACATTTACTACGGACTTTACGCAGTATTGTCCTCAACGGATTGCACGGTCAAGGCAATAAGATAGAAAAGAAGATTTACAATTGTTTTCACACAATAACAAATACCAAAAGTAAACCCAAGCCCATAGACATGACACAGAGTGAATTTTTCCTTAAATTTCTTCAAGCATTCAAAATCCTCAATCTCCCCGTTACAAAATCAAGGCATGAACGTACGCATTTACCAGTTAGATATTATTTCGTAAAGTCAATCGGCATAACTATAAGTATCCAAATTTTCAATAGTATCAGGATCCTGATTTCAGAAAATAAACTTGTCTTGTTTATCTTGACGATAACGAAAAAGTCTCTTGAACTCTATGAATGAACGTTCCAAAATTTTCCTTCGACATTAGCATTACACTGCAGAGGGCTGACTTCCCTAAAGACGTTCTTCTCCTCTAACGTAGGAGTAGCGTGATATCGTGTGGTTAGTTCGGGAGAAGCAGACCTCTTGGAGAAGAGCAGAGTTAGTGCCGCCCGCGCATCGAGCCAGTGCGTTAGAGAGTTACGTCTACGAGGTTTTATAATCGTCTCGTGTCTGGAACAGAGTAGAATAGAAGAGTATAAATTATTAAGAAGACAATTGTCGAATTGTGCTAGTTTTTACAAGAGAGTAGGATACAAAGATTAGAAAGTTTTGACATTACCGAATAAGGATCAAAAATGCCGGCTTACACTACCACCAATCGATACACCGTTGAACATCGGCCCAAGGAGGAGGAAGCAGCTGTTTATTGGGTACGATTAAATAATATAAAAATTCCTAGGAAATAAAAGAATTATAAATTACTATAGAATGCGCAAAGTCAGTAAATAAGAAATTCCAGAAAAAAAATTACCATCTCTGCTCCTGTACAATTGGTATTAATACTCCTACGACTCGGTGTCAGTTTGCTTTTTGTTCTTGGACCAACTTCTATTTCCACCCTGATACTGGATTTGTTATTATGATATAGAGAAAGCAAGGTGAAAGTTTTATAAAATAAAAATAAGCCACTCACAAAGAATCCTCTTGACAGGAGGTTCCAGGTTGCTCCCATCGTTTCTCGTAGGCGATCAGGCTTGGTCAGCTGTTTCGGTAATATCTAAAAGGAAACACCACGTCAGGGTATCCTGTTTAAGAATTCACGGTCTAGCATAACTATTTATTGTTTCATTGGGAAGAACGCGATGCGCCGTACGGTATTCTGTTTCAAGACGATATGGCGAAAGTTCCTGTTGTTTCTTCTACGTCTATTTATTAGTCTATGGATAATATATCCGTTACCCGAATCTCGGTTACGGCAACAAACCTTGACACCCTTTAGAAAATGGGAGCTATATTCATGTTTCACTGGGATTTGGTTGCAGACTAATTCGCTTGGGAAGTTAAGATATATTTCCTTCTTCCTGATGCCCGTATGTACTACGCTAGTCGAGTTGGCAACGACGTAAAGGTGAAAGGGACACCATTATAATAAAACGAATGAAATAACTTTTGCAAGCTTCTTCTTGCGCCCAAATGGCCTTGCAATAAAAATCTTACGACTCGTGGAACGTTCATTGGACGGTTACGCTATTTTAGTATCCGCGATCTGGGTTACTAAAACACAAGGCTCTATGTACGCCGACGTGCAGAGTGTAACGTTGATGACACAATTTACAAATGGGATTTGCAGTAATTGATAAAAGGACAAAACTTAAGCACTAATTTGATAATTTCGATCTGGCTCAGATCTTGCTTGCTAATTAGTAAGGACTGCACATGTCGGATACTAATCGTCGTACAATTCCTATTTGTATCTTCAACATCAGAATGACAGAATGATGAATGAGCCTTAAGTGTTAAGTTTTCCTAACTTATATCCGAATATTAAACCGGAAATGCTTGCGCGATTTTATACCCCATTTAAAAAGCATTGTCTATTGGGTAAGTCTGCCTAATTAACTAATTGGCTGTCAAATGCCCATGGGCGAGATGAACGTTTGGGTTAAAATATGATTCTACTTTGACTGCCAGTATACATATTTACTTGTCAGTTTTTTAGATTTAAACTAGCAGACAACGCCGGACAATGCTTAGATGCTGAGGATTGAATATTTTTAGTATTTTTTTTCTCCAGTTACGAACTTGACCCTAATACAGTTCAGGATGAACTGCAGACCGACTAGCTCTGAGGAATAAGACTCGTTTGAAGTTCTCTTTTGCTTTGATCATTTGTTCGCATTGTCATTGGCACGAGTTTCCATTGAATTAATTGAATTAATAAAAAAAAATATAAATCACAGAGCGTCGCGCTGTGCCGACAAAACTATCACACTGTGCGTTATTTTTGCCAGCTGAGGCCTTCATCTATTTTGAGAGCCACTGTTGCTTACCCTGTAATATAATGTTCCTGACCCATTTATAATGGAAAAATGCTGTAAACGCAATATACAGTTTATTATACAATTATGAAACTTAGGCCGTGTTTCTATGTAGTTGGAACTCAGAACGTTTTTTTCAAGTTGCTTGTGTCTAAAAGAATTTTCACAAATTTCAATTCGATTCACTGAGCAGTGAGCAGCACGAGTAGGAAAGATCGTATTGGCAAGCGAGCACAAAAATACAAAAGTGATGTAATAATAGTCTTTACAGCGATGGCGTCAGAATTTCCGTTCAAACAAAAATTCGCTGCTGGTGGTACGTTTGTTAAAATTATTTGTTTATCGGGTATTCGTGTCGTTAATAATCAAAGTAAGAAGAGTAAAATATTGTTAAAATAAAAAGAAGGACAACTTGAATTCTTCTTGTTGTCAGCAGACAATTGTTTTGACTGACGCAAAATGTCCGCTTAACTTTGCAAAGCTTTTCTTATATCCCATTTATTTGTACTGAGCCCAGAGCTTGTTGATTGACCAAGTGTCATTAGGAATTTCAAGTTTAGTCGCGGGATACGTCATCGCGAAAATTTACAGTGTTTTCATCATGTTCCCACGTCGTCCTGCGCAGAACGAGCAATGTGACATAACGATGAAATCTTTGCCAAGCTTCAAGCTCGTAACCCAAGCTTTATGTAATTTACTTCGATCGTATTAAAAGTTCGTGCAAGCCAAAAGCTTGATCCTCTCTGCCCCTGCACTTTCACTCCCGACTGCCAGGAACCATCTAAAAATCAAAAACAAAAAAAAATATCAAACAAGCCACGTTTATTTTTCACGAATCCAACTTGAAATACTTTGAAGAAAAAAAATATTTCTTTCAAGATAAACAGTGCAGGGATGCATTGGCTCGTTAGTCGGCATCCTACAGACACCATTAAGCAAGAAATACAGATAATCTAAAATAGCTCAAGATACAGGGGGCCACCATGTTTCTCTAAGTACAAACCACTCTAACAAACCAGACATCAAGTTCCTGAAGATCACAAGCAATTACTTAAAGGATCCACGTGGGTTTCGAGCACGTGTGTAATTACTTAAAAAAAATTATTGTCCTTTCATTTCCCTCCTTTACATTTTGTATCCACGAATCCAAGCGCCAAGCAGATCGATGGGATTGCTCTCAGCGTCCAAGACGTATCTGAGCGTCGCGACGACGACCCATCGACGTTTTATTTTGGTATCCGTTGCGTAGGTGCGTCGTGTTTATTATATCGAGAGCGGCCAAGATTAATTAGCATCCTCCCGGTCATCGAGCCGCATCGCGTCCTTAATGACAGACCTGATTTTCAAATCCAGACTCCAGCTATCCGACACCACTTTGGCAAAGTGTCATATTACAGCAGAATCGTAGCTGGTTATCAAATTCGTTTCAAGTTTCCTCCATCAGTTTTCTCTTCTCACCCAACATTTCTTCTAAAATCTCCCAGAGTCTTCACGTTGTGTAAACCAAAGCGACTGTAGTTTACATGCAAACTCGTCCCAACACCAAACAGCTTTTAAGATTTCCGTGAAGCTGTAACAGGAACTTCAAAACTGAAGTTCAAAATCCTTTTGCTCCTCTGTCAAATCGTCAGCCAGGTATACCTAGTAGCGAAGTGGTCAAAAAGTAAATCAAGTGACAAGAACTACTTCGCGAAATAGAATTTTAGCCTTGGTCAGATCCAACCATGCGAAAACCTGGCTCAAGCTCGTGAAAGACGAGCGTGTATAATAAAATCTCGTTTATTAATAATGTTCACGATGGCGACGCACCTCCTGCACGACATTAGGTAAAAGTTCTGGCCGTGGTCCAGGAGTTGGCTGGATTTAAAAATTCCACGTAAATCGTGGTAAATCGATATCACCATTTTCCATCCGTCAACCAATTTTCCCGTTTCAGTCGCAAGATCAGTTTCAGCTACCTGATGAATTTTAACATTGATCCTTATCAACGTGACGAACCCCTGATTACTTGCAGTGGTAGAAATATTGTTTCTGAAAAAAAATACTCATTTTACTTTCAGCCCTACCGTACCACTCCATTGGTCTTACCTGGTGCCAAAGTCAAAAAGGATGCTCCACTGGGTGAATGTTACTTGCGTCATCATCCAAATCCAATGATCCGTGCATCACCTCATCATTACGAAGTAGCTCATCCGGAGGTTGCTATGAAACAAAAAGTACGTAAATACGTTTTCCAGTACAAGAATACGAAATCGTAATTCTGGCAGTAGGTATTTGGCATTTTTTTTTTCTTTCGAATAAAAAGAAAAGTAACTATATATCGCAGAAATATATCTATATCTGTGCATTTCATTTTCAACGTGATAAGAAAAGTAAAAAGAAATTGAAAAAAAATATACCAGTAATAAGACACATGTAACAGTAGTGACAGTAGAAAGTCAAAGCATCGTTGTTATAATCATTAAATGACTCAACATGAATTTTCTGAATTCTTATCATTACATCGACGAACTGTAATATCCCATGAGAGTCGAACTAATCGACTTAAGGATCGTCTACGATTTCACTGTAAGAATCAATATATCCGCAAAGAGACATAACCTGTAAATATAATATTTCATAAAACGTCTGACCAGGTGGCGGAAACGGTTCTACAGCGCGTCTTGGGACCGAATGATGTTCCAAAGGTTTGAACCTATTTCCTATAAGTCAGCTTCCGCTTTTTAAAAAAAAAAAAAACAAAAGATAAACAACCCACTGAACGCTTTGACGTAACTCACTGACCTGAAATTCTTCATTTTCTTCTCTCTCTCTCTTACTCCTTCAATCGTCACTTGCCACCCTTTACACTTTAAACTCTTCGCTCTTTCTTGCGCTTCGTCTGAAAGTATCCAAACAAAACAGTAGTTAGACAGTTTTTTTTTGTATTTTGTCCTTTTTTTTATTTTCACTTCTTTTTCGAATGACTCAATATATTAATCGTTCTCGACGTCCTACGTAATCGTAGCTGGTGCGAATTAACTTGTGATTCGTAGGAAAAACTTTTTCCAGCACTGTAAGGAACGCCCTGGACTCGTTCTGTCGAAGAATATTAATAGTTATAATAATAATAATAATAGCACGTGTATAAACACGTGGTCATGTATATGTACTCATACGACTCGTACTATATACTGAATAAAAAATATATATAAAATTAACGTTATTTTGATATAATTCGATGATTGGTAGCTTCAACCAACTATTTCGTAATGCAGATGATACGAAATTACGAGCACTACTGTGTGACTTAAACTACTTTTAATATAAAACGACTAACCAGATAGATATTAGGATGGTATTAGGCACTTATTGAAATGAGGAAATCTGAAAGTTGTACAGGTAAAATTTTTGAAATTTTTTTCGTGCCTTTTTAACGTTCGCGTCTATATTTCGCTGATACAAATTTTACTGTCGATTTCGAGATGAACGTGATATAAAAAAGGAGTCACTAATGCGACTATGTAAATAAAATTGTTACAATTTCATGGAAAAAAAAGGGAACGTAGACGAAAAATTGTATAAATGGCGAAGTGAGGTTAAAACACAGGGACTTTTTAATTTCGAGGAAAGCAAGCCTGGAATGCTAAGCTGGGGCCCTGCTGATCAATGGCATGGGGTTTGTTGGACCCCAGAGTTGCATTTTTGGATGTAAAGGAAGGTGGGACATTTTAGGGGTAAAATGTCAACGAATTAAAATGGCCGCTACCATAAATAATATAGATACATACTTTTTATAAAAGGAAGGAGTGATCTTTAATACGAGCACGACTTTGTCTTTTCTTTTCTTCGAAATACAGTGCGTTTCAATTTAATTTTGTTCAACAGGTCGTCCATAAGCAATTCAATTCTCCCATTGGTCTCTACTCCGAGCAAAATATCGCAGACACTATTAAATGTCAGACTTCTGCCGTACCGTAAGTAAATCAAACAAGAAAAAATTGAATTGCAATTAGAATCAGATTCGCACATACAAAGATTGTCTAGAGCTTTTTTTTAACAATTAAACAAAATTTTTTTAGAGGAACGTTGCCTGGACGTGATATAATCAATGAAGCTTGCATTAGATATAGATGACGAATTCGTATTAATTTTTAAATTGGCTTTGCGCTTCTGAATTAACCAATAATAATGATTAAACAAAAGTAATCAATTAACACTTAAAATGCAAAATTTAAATTGTCAGATGACGTAATTTACAAAATTTATTTATTCTTTCTTCTTCTTCTCGTTCTCGCATCCTGTCAGTTCAAATTGTTCCCGCGATTTCGTACAGGTAAAAAAGAGAATTTCACATAGGGACTTCGAGATTGTTTTAATCCGTCGGTTTGAATTATATTAATTTATCTGAGATTTTGTTTGTTTTACAGCATTTTCATAGATTTTTCCTTCCTGAAACAAAAACGGCAAATACAGGAGCAAGCGAGAATCTTAAAAGAGCAGGCAATGGCTGCCTCTGGGAAGAACGTATGGCCCCAATTCAATAAGCCGAATTAAAGAAAAGTCTCGTTAAAGAGATTCCAAGATATTTTCAAAATTGTGATCGTTAAAAATTTCCAAAGTTCTGCCAACTTCAAAAAGAAAGAAATCTTTCAAAATTTTATATCCAATCAGAAAGAAAAAGGAGGAAAGCTCGATTGAGTTCGAAAGAATTTTCAAAATCGACGCTTGTCTATCCCTGCTCGTAAAATTCCAAATTATTCTTCTCTTTCAAAAAAAAAACCGCTCGCTATCTTCCGAACACAATCAATGAAATATCTTACGATCGATTATCAGTTAGCTCATATCCCCTATACTCCATTTGGTAGATTTGCAGTGACTCTTAAATATCCGCATTCGTTTCGTAAGTAGAATTCGACGAAACAGGCAGGAGAGTTAAATGAAAATTATTTAAAAAAAAAACCCCATGGAATTAACAGTAAGAACAACAAAATAAAAAACCCATACCCCGTATGCATGCATAGGAGTAACAAATAAGTCAAATCCATACGTAACGAAAGTATACAAAAAAAAAAGAAAGAAACCTAACCAAGATGGTTTACCTCATTGTAAATAAATATTAACGAGTGCAGCTAGCATTCTGACAATAGTTTAAAAAAATTCCAATTTCGCATCGTTGAACAATACACAATTTTTACGAGGAAAACAAAAAGTTCTACGAACCAAAAAAGATACTCGCGCAGTACAAAATATTCATTGAATATCCACAGGATATTCTAAGTACTTTGTGCTGCGTGTTTAAAGATCTTCGAGAACTTAACCTCAAATCGAGAAACTTTAAAAAGCCTTTCGGTTTGCCTTACAGAATCGCGTTTTCTATCCACACGCTTTCGTTTCGTCAGACTGTGCACGTAGAAAAGTAGACAAAAAATGCACGTGGGTTATGCGCGAATAACGCGTTCGAATTGGCAGTAATAACAAAAATTGGCAATCCGTGAATTACTGAATAACGCGAAATTACAATTAAGTATTCCCACGTAAACTATACAGCGCTCTGAAGAAGCCATTGAAGTACGATCCGAGTAAGAGCGAAGCTTACAAGGCACTCCAGGAGGAGGCACTAGGCGACAATGTCCAGGAAGTCAAACAGCCAGTGCGCACCGGCGTCTTTTCTCCGCACAAGGCAAATCATAACAGGGTAAAGAAATTTAAAAGGCTACGTCAACCAAATAAAAAAAAACTAATCCTAACCTAAAATAACTTTCAAAACTTTTGCACAGGTTCCTCAACCATCTCCAAAGAGTCCCGGTGTCGCATACGTAAGTATCGTTGAATTGCACAACATAAAATTTTCACAGTTCCCAAATTTACATTGTCCTGGCTACTTTGGCCCGCGTACCACAGATTACGTAAACTTTTTAGCAAATCGCCCGGATGGCTTTCGCATGCCAATGCATGATCATCCTTCTAAGAAAAGAAAAAGAAACTCTCAAACTCTGCCACTACGATACCACTGTTCGCGTTTACATTTTTTAATTAATTTTTAAATAGTCATACCGATACTTGTTAACGTTTCAAGAAGGGAGAGTAATTCAGATCCTTCGGCATGATTAATTAATTGTTCAATGTTATCTGTCTGATCAAGGGTGGATATAGGCGCCCGTTTCCTCTCCCTTTCGTTAAGGATCGCATCAACGACTTCTAAATTTACACGTCAATTGTACGTCCAACTGTGTGTGTCTGCTTGTACTGTAATACAAAACCAATCCTCTGCACAAATTTTGTTTAATACGATTGAATACTACCTATATGCATATGATATAAACTGTATATACATCTGGATATATTATACTTGATAAAACACTCACACTATACGTATAAACAGGAAATTTGAGTAACAAATAAATATGCTTGTGCATGTGTAAATAAAAAATATAAATTCAAAAAGTACTCCTGGGTACGCGCATGCGCCAAATTGAGACTGACTAGTGTATTTTTGCTGTTATATATTCTCAAGAAAAATTTCATTTACTTCCTCTAAATCTTAAATATTTATTTTCAGGTAAACGCCATTAGCGATGACGGCGAGAAGATTCATCAGAGCAACAGCTTCAAGAGGATCATGTACAGTGTGCTTGGCCAGACCGATTACTAAGAGCTGAACTTCACTAACTTCTAACTGACTATATAAATTAAAACTTTACTGTAACTTTATTACGACTGTCTGTCAAGTCAATCAATTCGCTGTTGATCAGCCGCCGAGAATCGCGTACCAATAATTTAAATGGCGAATGACAAAAAAGGAAAAAAAATATAATATACACATGAGAACGAAACTAATCGTCACCGATTGGTAAAAACGTTTAAAATCCATTTATGACGAAGAGCCGTTTTATCATTTAATTTTACTTTCTCGAGTTTATATAAAATTCTCTTTTTTCTTTCTTTCGGTACCAAACTCCAGATCTTTTCTCGTAAACTGCTACAATATCCTCGGAGTATATTGTTGGTTATGTTTATAAAGCTGCACTTATCTTGCTTGTCACGTATATGACTTAAGTGGTAGATATTAAATATCAAACGTTTTGAGGTTATTTGTTCGTAAAAGTTCAATTAATCAGGGAAACGAGAAGAAGAAATGAGAGATATATTGGGATAATGATACTGGGAGATTGAGATATTATTTTATTACGATTCCCTTGGTGAAACGTTAAAGAATTGTCGATGCGCGAAGCTTTACGTTTTGAGGTTATATTTTTGGTTTTTCTTCTCCTCGTCGCCACTATTGTTTTTATCGCTGACGTGGCGTCCGAATTTGTATAATTTCCGAGCTGTCGGTTCGCTTAAAGGACAAACGAAAGAAAAGTAAGTTATAAATTTTCTCTGAAAAGCATGGAGAGTGATCGCGAGTTATCTGCTTTCCAGAGGACAGCAAACAAAAATATGAATAATTTTAAGTAGCCTGTAAGTTAACAGACTATCGAGTTACGATTAAGTTGTCGCTATTTAACGGGTGAATTATAAAATTTGGCAAAAATCGAAATAATGGCTTGGTGTACGTTAGAAAGAACGAAAAAAAAATAATTGCTGAGAAATAATGTATATATGCCTGCATTCGAGTAACTACTGTACGAAACTATGACAGGGAGATCAGTAAGGGAAACTTAAAACGAAGAAAATGAACAAATGAACAATGGATAAATAGCTTAAATAAAGATATTGGATGAG
Source organism: Trachelus troglodyta (assembly GCA_030142635.1). Classification (NCBI taxonomy): domain Eukaryota; kingdom Metazoa; phylum Arthropoda; class Insecta; order Hymenoptera; family Cephidae; genus Trachelus; species Trachelus troglodyta. The sequence continues at coordinate 291,517 of JARQTJ010000836.1, read as the reverse complement.
ATTGAAATTGATTTTTCGTTAATACTACCTTACCTTGTCAATAAGTTAATTAATAATTTCTAATTAACAACATTCTGCAATCTTTAGGACAATTTCATTTGGATGGTCTCCCTTGTCTCAACCTCTTTTATAATACAGAGAAATAAAAAGATACAGAAACAGACAAGAGAGACCAGAATGGAAGGAAAAATAAAAAATTATTTTTGGCAACTCAAAACCCAGAATTCAAAAATCTTGATTGGGCCATAACGAAAAATCAGGGCTTGGGTATGAAAATGTGCATAATTCTGGGTAGTGTTTAAAAACAAATATTAAAAAATTTCGAGTTTTGACAACCGGGGGAATATAGGATAATTTTGTGGGGCCACAACATGCATTAAATTCACGGGTTCCAGGTAAAATTAACTTTAAATCAACAAGACGCCTATATATTCCGTGTAATTTAATATCTCGAATTTCCTCACTAAATAAAATATAGCCTATCATCGTGAACTTTACTTTCAATCGGACTTCATTGGTCTAGATAAATATTCACAAAATTTTCTTTTCCTTTTTAAATAATAACATTATGCAGATACTAATACGAGTAGTGTCGAGCAAAATAGTTACAACGAATTATAATATTGGACCACGTCGCAAATCTACAAGATCCTAAGTTATAAATGCCGCTACAGCCGATCAATCGACAAAATCGACACGGTAAAGATCGGATACCCTATTGCATTGTGAATTATAATTAATTCTTTTCCCATTACGCTAAAAGACAAAACAAAGTTACGTCATTGTTGCACGTGCTAGCCTTTAAATAGCTCGAATCCCTATTGCGTGTCGAGGTCCAACGTGTTTATTATTAATTAGAGGAAACAATAATTTTCATTAATTACTTCAGAGTTTGATATACCATAAATACTGTGCATTCGGAGTGCGTGTAACGTCTAATGTGAAGTAACGATTCATTAATTGAATTTACATTTAAATTATTACGTTAATTTATATATCGCTAAAGGTTTTTTGTTCGTGTGTTAAAGTTTTATCAGTTTCATGTTTTAATTGTTAATTTTACTTTTATCTTAATAAATCGCATCGTAACAGACCCTTGAGAAGCTTTTCATGCTTTCTGACGTTGTTACTCGTGACAGGTAGATATTGCTGATTAAAAAAGAATATCAGATAGCCGAGCCCGTCCACATTTTTCTTATATATATATATGTATATACATATATCAACGCGCTTGCCAATCATTTAATTTTTTACAAAAACACAGCAACGATAAAAAGTTAAAGTGGTTGGCATCCCCGGTTTACGTAATCGCGACAAAAATCCCATCACATCCCTCAATATTATTCCAGGCTTATCTGACAAAGTCATGAAAAGTTTCGCCTGAAACTCCCTGTACGTAACTGCGCATTACTTTCGCACTGTAATCTCATAACGCAGTGATTAGCATAAATTAAAAATAATACTTCAATATCAATCTTTACATTCCACGGATGAACTTGAGATATGGACATTATTAACAATAAAAGAAAGAAAAAGCATAGAAATCCGTGTGATTATTTGCACCATAATTGTTCTTTTCAAAAATTAACGCAAAATACATATCTAAATTTCAACAGCGCCTCGTGGTAATCCGACGTCGTGACAATGACGTTGTATGTCGGTCACTTCCTTTCATTTTATTTGGGAAAATAAATAGTAAATAAATAATCAGCCATTGTCACGGCGCGTTCAGGAAAAAGAGATACGTAAATTCGAATATAAAATCGATACCAGACGCGAAAGATAATTTGAATGAAAATTAAAAAAAATAAAACAATTATTACAAGTCTCAATAATTATAACACTTTGTTCAATGCGGGTATCCAACAGTAGGAATTTTTCCTGGCAAAACTACCATTCCGCGTAAACTTATAAAGGCCAGAAGAATAATTGTATTTTGCGTTAGTATAAAAAAAAAGTAGAGAAAACAAAAGCTCCTTTACAAGATCAATTGGTGGGGCAAACTAATTCGGGGATGAGACTACGTGAAATTATTCAGACAACGGTGACTGATCTTACGTTACTTTATAGAGTAGAGAACGATCTGTATAACAATTCTATAATAAAAGGGGAGAAGAATAAATAAAATTTTTTCGCTACACAGTGCTATGAAAGAATTAAAGATTGAGGGCGTCGTCCAGTAACTGTTTCAGTTCTTTGAGGTGTTGCATTTTGCTTCCGGTTGCTGGCGACGCTGCGGTGGGACGTCCAGCGTATCTGAAAAAAGAAAAGAAAATTTTTCGTCCTCCACGTGTTCCTCGTGTCCTTTTTTTTATCCTTTCATATCCTAACGTTATCCAGGGCTCGTCATTTCATACGAGATTCCAGTATAACTGAAAAGCTCCAAAAGTAAAGTATCAATGCGTAAACAAAACGTTTTTCATAAAATTACCTCACTGTTCTCTCTTTTGGCTTTTCTTGTTCTGTCGATTCTGACTCTGTCGCTTTCACAGGTTCTGACGACTTAGACGATGAAAACCAGCCACTAAACCACCCGCCACTATTTTCACCCGCGCTCGAGTCACCACTGCTACTGGAACATGGCCCAAATTTTATTTACTGTACTTTGTGAAAACAAAAGCACGAGATTTAGAATTCTTTATTTTTAAATCACGATTTAACGTTTGGATCCGTTGAAAGCTTGTGAAAGGTGTAACTTGAAATCGCGTACACGGATCGTCAAGACATAGTAACGTAAAAGATAATAAGAGAATAAAAATGTGGACCATGTCAACAGTAGCAAATTGGTGATACACCGAAATAAATGTGCAATTGCACATATATTGATTGATAAGTAAAAAAAAATATATAGTCATTTTATTGGCGTGGCTGTTTCTTACTAGATTCCACATAATAAATAGCATTTCAATTGGTGGTAAACGTCACCGTCACCAGCTGTGTTTCAAATTTTGATTTAGCTTAGAGAAATTTTGAAAATCCCCTTTAGGAATCTTTCAATAGAATGCAAAAAGAGGCTAGTATAATAAATGTAATTGCTACTTACGTTACACCACGCGCTCCGTTGAATGCAGTCTGGAACCTGGGTTGTACGTACGTCCAGGCACCCTGGTTCTTGTGTTCCTCCTGTGCCCAGATCAGATCAGCATTTGGATATTTAGCGACCTCCTTCTTAATGAGATCGTATGGGAAGGGCGAGATCTGTAATTAAAAAAAAAAAAAAATATAAGGATATTTCATTATTATTCTTCAAAGAGTTGGAAGATTCGTCAGCGACGGAGATGACGTTCGTTATGCATTACCTGTTCGACTCTGCTAATAGCAACGGTATCCTCCAGTTGTCTCTCAGTGCGAGCCTTCTTCAGATCGTAGAAAACTTTACCGGAACAGAAGAGTAGCCTCTTGACCTTGTTGGGATTCTGAGCTGCCACACCCTCTTCAGGTATAATCCTGAGGAACTGCGTGTCCTCGGTCATCAAGTCGAAGCTGGACCTAGCTTCGGGATGTCGAAGAAGCGATTTGGGAGTCATGAGGATCAAGGGCTTGCGGAAGGGCAAGGCAATCTGCCGGCGAAGAATGTGAAAGTAGTTGGCAGGTGTACTGCAGTTAGCTACGATCCAGTTGATGTCGTGAAGTTGGCGTACGGCGAATTCTTCGCTCTCGGGTGGGAAGTAGTCGGGGTCATCGGCGCACATCTGCAAGAAACGCTCAAGACGAGCGCTCGAGTGCTCGGGACCCTGAAATTAAAATAAAAAAATCCCGCGTACTGTCACCTGTCAAGATTCTCGACCTCAAAGACACGATCCTTGGAGCAAGAAATTATTTACCATTCCTTCAAGACCATGAGGTTGCAGCATCACGAGTCCAGACTGACGAACCCATTTAGCTTGACCGCTGCTGATAAATTGATCGATAATGCACTGAGCTGTATTGTTGAAGTCACCAAATTGAGCCTCCCAGCAGACAAGAGCATTAGGATTGGTCATTGAGTAACCCAATTCGAATCCTGTGAACAAATCATTCCCTCAGCACCGCCTGTTGAAGTTTAAACAATAAAAGAAAACGATTAAAACAAAATAACAATGTTTACCAAGAACACCGAATTCGGAAAGAGAACTGTTGCACACTGTGTACGGTGCTTGATCAGGGTAGAGATAGCACAAGGGTCTATACGTAGCCTTGTCCACCGTCTGATGATGAAGAACATGATGCCTGTGAGAGAAGGTACCTCTTTCGACGTCCTGACCTGACAGCCTCACGTGAATACCTTCCTTGAGAAGAGAACCGAAAGCCATACCTTCGCCAAGAGCCCAGTCAACAGTTCTAGCCTCGATCATCTCCATACGAGATTTCAAAATACGTTCGATACCTGTTGAAAGAAAAAAAAAAACCAGTCAAAAAAATGTTCGATGCAACGACCTGCGGATAAATCAAATTGAAAATCATTTACCCTTGTGGATGACGAATTCCGCAGCATTCGGTGGAGGAGATGACATCTTCTTGCCGATGTGCACCAGAGTGTCTTCCTTGATACCCGTGGGCGATACCTTCAGAGGGTCCTTACCCTCGAAGAATCCGGACCAGGGAGAGTCGAGCCAGTCCTTGTACTTGATGTGGGTTTCCTGTCTGGCATTGGTGTAGGCGTCCTCGCAAATTTTTTCGTATTTGTCTTTGACGTCCTAACAATAAATAATTAATTCTATACTCCCGTACAAATATTGACTTTGAAAATACAAGGTATGGTAATATAAAAGATCTATCAACCTTGACTTCCTCGGGAGTAACAACACCGTCACTGATCAGCTTGTTAGCATAAAGATCAAGACCGGGCGGAGTATTCTTGATCTTGCGATACATAAGAGGCTGCGTGAACATGGGTTCATCAATTTCGTTATGTCCATTGCGCCTGTAAGATACAATGTCAATGACAACATCCTTGTGGAAGGTAGCTCTCCATTCAGCAGCAATTTTGCAGACATGCATCACCGCTTCGGGATCGTCCGAGTTCACGTGGAAGATGGGAGCGTTGACAACGCGAGCAACGTCTACACAAAAAGAAGATAGAAAAGGAAAAATAAAAAAAAACATAAAATGAAAAAAGTCTCCCTACTAACCAGTACAGTAAGGCGAAGATCTCGAATGCCTGGGATCAGTAGTGAAACCAATCTGATTGTTAACAACAATATGAATCGTTCCATGAGTGGTGTAATCAGGCAAATCGGACAAGTGCATGGTTTCGAAAACGATGCCCTGACCACAGAAGGCAGCGTCCCCGTGCAAAAGAATGGACATGACCTTCTTGCCCTCGCCATCTCCACGATAAAATTGTTCAGCACGAGTCTTCCCTTGTACAACCGGATCTACAGCTTCCAAGTGAGATGGATTAGCAACCACAGCCAATCTTATGTTTTTGTTCGTGACTCGATTAAGACGCTCTATGTAAGTTCCCAAGTGATACTTTACGTCTCCGGAGCCCTGATAAATTAAACAGATCAACATCAGTATTCCTTCGCAGTCATCCAACCAGCATCGAAGAGCTTCTACTCACATCATCAGCAGCTTCCAGAGCAGCGAACTGAGTGAAGATCTGACTCAAAGGCTTTCGACATACATTAGCCAAGACATTGAGACGTCCACGATGTGGCATTCCCATGACAATCGACTCCACTCCCAATTCCGTAGACTTGTCGATTACCTGCTTCATCGCAGGAATAAGAATTTCGCATCCTTCAAGACCAAATCGTTTCTCGGACGACCACTTGCGCGCCAGGAATGCCTCGAACCTGTCAAAACAAACATTCGTTACTAAAGATTCAAAGCGACAACGACGTCTACAGCAACAACATCAACGAAAAAAAGAATTACCCAGTGGCACGTGTCAATCGTGCAAGAATCAGTCTCTTCTCGTCGTTCGTGATCTCCATTATACCGGGTGTCTCCATCTTCTGTCTGATCCAGTTGCACTGCTCCAGCGAATTTATGAACATGAATTCCACGCCGATGTGACCGCAGTACGCGGCCTCTAGTCGTTTCAGAATTTCCCTGAGAGGCAACGACTTCTCCTTGCCACCGATGAACGTGGTGGACGGCAATTTGAAGACACGATCCATGTCGGTTTCCTCTGTTCAATTTTTTTTTTTTTTTTTTGAAAAATTAAAATACAATTTCAATTTGCGACCGTTCCAAGGTACACGCAAACGCAACATAATGCCACAGTCCCAATGTACGTATAAACACTGTCAATTTCTCTTATTTGATTGCGTCGTAGGACAAGACAACGTAAATGATACCCAAGATGAAATTTTCTTAATGAAAACCTTTGATCAATTTGTCAGATCTTTCGTTTCTTCGTTCCGTAATCAATAATTTTGTCTTCCCTGTTAACAATTACGAGTACAACATTGACTGAATGAAATTTGACAAGGCAACAACCAGGACCATGACATTTCTCGTACCAATGTGTCATAATGAAAGGTGCCCATTGCTCTTCTTACTTAGACTGATACTGAAAATTTACAAGAAAAATCAAGAGCATATACTTGACGCGTGTAAACGGTGTCTTTTAATTTGGAATTTCTTACTTTTCTGAAAGGAAAAAAAAAATAAAAAACCCAATGCCGTGTCCCGAGGTCGAATAAACTAAAAGAATGATCCAACTACCCTCCTCTCTGAAACTGTGATAAATAATCAGCTGATCGTTCAATTAGTGCTAATATATTTATTTGTATCTACGATGTTAGTTGTTTACTTTCTTTTTTGAGGTATTAAAACGTGAAAAGCAAAGTCCAGTGTGTAAAGAAAAAAGAAAAACTATTTTTTTGTTCATGCAAGAGGAAAAGGATATCCGTTGCCGCGCGAGACTTCTGGAAGACCGTACGAGAAAGATGTTTTTCTTTTTCCCAATGAATTACGAAAAAAAGAAAAGAGAGCGACCGAGGGGAAATAGGGGGGCAGGAGAGATAAATATAGGTTAAAGCAAGAGATGCGAAAGGCTACATGTACTGAAAAAAAAAAGAGAAAACTCAATTTAGCACCGGATGGAAGAAAAAGAGAAATTTCCAGACAACATTCGCCAAATGAAGAAGAAATCATACGTAGAGAAAGAAAAAGATTCAAACTGCCGGAAGTGAAGAAGCACCATAACCGGATGTAGTAGGACAGACGGATATTCGAAGATCCACGAGAAAACTTAAAACTTTCCCAACGCGAACGACTTAATCGAACGTGTACACAGTCCCGAGACACAAAAGTGCTGAAGAAAAGAGAAAGAAACAAATTTGAGTAAACAAGTAAAACCACAAGGAATGACAGTTACTTTTTTGATTTTTAAATTATCCAATTTAACCAAGATGCGGAGATTTGAAAATATTTGCAAAGAAAAAATTACAATTTCAATTATCGCGTCAGAACGATGTTTGCCGGATGCACGTGTAAGAAGTTGATGTCAAAAAAGAGAGAAATAAAAATACCTGAAAATAATAATAACGATAACAACCGCCACCAAAAAACTTCAACGTCCAGTTGCATGATAAATGTACAAAAAGTTATTTTCATGATAGCAAAAGTAAAGGTGGTATCTGCGTTTGCAATGGTGCCCCCAAAAAAGCCGTCATTCATCAGTCGTACTCAGCAAAGAGAATCTACTTATGTATATGTATATGTATATATGACAATATAGTGAAAAGCTACAAAAGTTCCCAAGTTATCAGTAGGACAGTTATGATATCCCTAAAAACTAAACGACAGTGCGTATACCGGGAAGAACGCCACCATGTAACAAATTACAGTCGAGATTGGGATTTGAGTTTCAGGTACTTTTTTTTTTTTATGTAGTTACATACTTTTCATAAGGGCAGCTACTCGATATTGAAGTTCCTGCGAGTAAGTAGTGCGGGGTCTCTTCCCTGTGGACATCAATACTCAGACTGAAAACCGAATCCTTCAGTTTCTTTTTCCAATTTAAAACAAGAAAGATTCTATGAGTTTCTAAGCAAAAGTCTTAGAGTCTATAAAAATATTTATTGTCATTAAAAAAAAAAAAAAAAAATTAAACTATCTCCTAAAGATAGCGGTTTTATTCTCTTATTTTTTCATTGTTATATAACTTTTGCGAGAGAAATAATAATTATTTTCATTTATTAATTCTTTGTCCAGCAATTCTCTCTGCCGACCTGTCAGCCCGAAGCTTCGCGAGAATTCGCCGCGCGCGGCGCTGCCGTCGCGAGAGTTTGACTTGCTGCTGATAACGAAATAAATGAAAAGAAGCGACGAAGCATAAAAAACGTGTTCGTAAATACGAAGAAATCTATAATTAAGAATAAAGAAAATTGCTCGATGAAATGATGAGATAACGCAAAAGCGGTTTTTTTGTTAAATTTTCAAAAGCCGTCACGACGGGGTAATCTTTCGTTTTAATTTGTTTCGTAATTTTTGTCTGGTTCCTTGCAGTCTATGTGGTAACGGATTTCTTTTCGTTTTTAGTAAAGCCACTGATAACACGTATCGAAAAGAGTTACGGTATAACGTGATAATCAAACACGCACTACCAAATGACAGAAGACTGATCAGACGAGGGAAAAAAATAGTACCATCGTGTACAGCAATGTAATTTTGAAAGAAAAAAAAAAGTCTCATTATCTTTAGTCTTTTTCGAAATACTGATCAGTCCGCTGTACAAAACTAGTCGTAAACTGGACACTCGAAAGAGTGCTAATCTAATGAACTAGTAATAATAAGTAATAAGAAAAATTGTGCATTGACTTCTGCCGACACGACGTATTCTTTTTTGTTTTCGCTTACCGAATGAGTAATGATTATAGAGCAACTCTTGAGGATGCCTATCGTCAAGATCAGCGCTGTTGATTCCGAGTGGATCCAATTTAGCGATATGATGCCCACGGATCTGTCAATTCAATGCCGCGTTCAGGCGGGCCAAAGATATTTTTTTTCAAAATGACTCAATAGCCTCGAACGTCGTGGAAATGTTAAGAGAAATTTGTCGCGGGCTGGTAAAATTTTTACGAGTCGAAACACAAAGTTAGCGTACCGTGGTAAGTTTGTAAGTTACTAAAAAAGTACAATCACAGAAAAGAATAAATAAAAAAAATTCTTGCCAGCCCCCGACAAATCACAGGTCTCTCGTGGCAAGTACGTTAATATATAGATATGACAATAAACACAGCAAATAACTATTTCCAAGTGCGTTGCGCAATAAAAATAAACAAAAAGAAAAGTGGCATTGTCGCCCTTAGAAATAGTCTTTTGGAAAATCATTAACTCTTACAAATATTTCTGAACGTATCGAAGATTCTAGCATTAGGTGATCAAAATCATAAAGTTTTCAAGGATTCAAAATAATATTCAGAATCTCGACCAGGGCGAAGGGAGAACAAAAAAAAATTAATGCGAATTTCAAAATCAAAGTTGATTAACGAAAATCAAGCGTAACACGTAAATCCGATGCTTAGTCGAGTATTACAAATACCAGCTAACACCTCCCAGATAAAAGAGAATCTATTTTGCACACAAGAGTGAATTGTCATCAAGCCGCAAAGTGTCAATAAAAGATTGACAGCTGTCAAATCCAATTGACGCATATCAAGTGCGCACGCGTGAAATATATTTAAGCGATAAAATAATCAAAAAAATTCAAGTGACAATGTAATGTGCCTAAAGCATAGATAATAATTAAATGCAATCATGAATCTCCATAATGAAAGATTTAAGCAATTAGAGAAGCGATAGACAAAATATAGAACACCCAATAAACGTGCAGAAGCTTGATAGATTAGAAAAGATAACATGCGTCTCTCCCTTACCTGCATCCTCCAAATATACAATCCAGAAAACCAGTGAGAACGTAAAAACAAAATACATTAACGATCCCCCAAATCTACATTCCTAATTGTTTAGCTACTGGAAATTCTCCTGTTTTTAAAGTTTCAACGTTAATTCGCAAAGTCAAGTCCAATCAGCTGCAGAGGGACAAAAAAAGCCTGGCAAAATTTCTCCATTGCAGTTATGCAAATACAATCGACTGAATAAACACTGTCATATACATCAATAGACTCAAACGGACACCGTCGACACTATCAGCATTACAATTTTTCGCTCGCCCAAGACATCCAGTATTTTTCCCTAAGGCCCGACATCACGTTCGATTAATTAACCCACGACCACAATGCACTTTCAGTATCAGTATAAAGTATCTGTTATGATAATCAAAAAAGACTGTTAACGCCTCCTTCGATAATGACTGCAGAATCAAACAAACAACTGAATCTTCGATAAATATATAATTAGTTATGAAATTACCTTCTTCGAGCAATGACAAGATTAGATTTGAGATAACGTTAATAAAACTAAGCTACAGGATGATTCAGTTGATCAGAAGAATGAGCAGCATTACTGAAGTGCACATAGGACCTTGTGCTTAATTGATAATTAGTCTAATTTCGTTTGCCATTGAAACAAATTGATCTTTCCCCCGTGGAAAGTGCAGTCGAAGAAGGCGTCAATGTCTCTGCTGCAAGAACCACGAGTTTAATGTAGAATGAAGTTTTATTCCTGAATCAAGTAAAGTCAAGAGTTCACCAAGGCATACGGTGACTTGGATTAGTAATAAATTCATTGATTTATACACTGAGTGAGCTAGACAGTCAGTTGAATAAGTCAAAATCTCAATAGACTCTTTACTTGACCGAGGGATAAATATATGAAGTGGGTTCGAAGCCTTACCAAGCGAATACTGTCGTAGAACACGCTCTGGGGCACCTTTGCGGGCCGCATAATGTGTGTGTACCCTTTCGGTTTGCATGATACCAAGTGGATCCAGATCAGCGACTAAATGACCTCGTGCCTATATGCCAATGAAGAACATCCCCACAAAAAAAAACCCCACATGATTTAATCCTTGACTGATATAGATATTGTAACATTTTTCGCTAGACACTTTTATTTCTACCACACTTCAGAGTACAAGGTGTCATCGAACACAGGAGAAAGTTCGCTCACAGCCCCAATCCAATGGTAAAAGCATGAAAAACATAAAGGCTGACAAGATTTACATTTTACAGTGCGCGCAGTGTCAGTCCATTAATTTCTTATTTCTTGAGCCTCGCCCCTTTTCATTCCAGAACGGCTTGTGAGCAAATTTAGTCCACAATGTCAAAGGACAGTCGCACCTTTTTATACACATACTTCATTACACAATAATGAACATTAAGTACTGCCGCTTCTTCCTCATTGATTAATAATTATATTCATTAAGTTCATGAACGATCGTGGAGCCTTGCGAAACAGAAGAATTTTTATTTTCAAGAGCGAATAAAAGTTTTGCGAGACATGCTTGAGGTAGAAGACGCAGTAGACTGCGGTAGTTATGATATTGATAATAAAATTAAAGAAAAGAGACGTCAAGAGGCTATTATGCAAATATCGAGGTTGTATTGTCAACAGATTGATTACTTATGTGTTACCAGAGATCTTGTCCAGTACCAATTCATCCAAGCGATGCCAAATTATAGCCTAACGATTATGATAGTGCATCTTGCAATGCATTATAGCCCCGAGCATACGAATGTAACAGTTATCATGTAAACAGGATAGTATATGTCGTTTAACCCATGCATAACTAAGGATCGTGACTTCCCTTGAACATTACCAAAGACATGCTGCTGCAGGTATGAATCTAATGTGAATAAACGGCAATTATATGAAACACTGATATGCTTTGAGAAAGAGTTTACGGTACTACTTAAAAGATATTTTTTTTAAAAATCTGTGACCTCAATTCACAGCAATTATAAATAATACAATAGGTAGAGATAAAACGATAAGATGGGAGGTGCTCAGTTGGCGTGTGTATTACTGACAACGAAATAATTTTCATTACCTGTCAATTGTCTCAACAAGTACGTGTACGGAGTTTTCAAGTATCGAAAAATTGAGGTTGCAGATTTCGAGATAAAGTAAAAAAACGAATTATCAACAGCAGCCTGTTATTGTCCTTTACAGCTGTACAAGAACCAAATGGATGTACGAAGAACAGCTGGAATTAATTGTGACAATGTCATGAAACCGGTTTTCGGTTTCTAATATGATCCCGAGAATCCAAGCTCTGAGAATGTAAATTGAACAGCAAGGATAAACGTCGTTACTTGATATAAAAAAAAAAGAATAATGCAAGGATAAAAATAAAATAATACAAATATGGTGGCTGGTACTGAAACGATAATAACTTAGACAAGTAGATATATGAAAAATTTATAACTTTCGAGGGAAGTCCCCAATGTGTTTAATGAAATGACTTTACGATGAAACATACCTGGTAGGATCGAATGATAGCCTGAACAGCAAGATGGTCATCGATGATCTTTTCATTGATGGGAAGCTGACTAATTTGACTTCCACCACCAACGGGCATCAATGCTCCAAGGGGTACCTGATTGTAGCTTGGGGCAAGTGATGGAGGTGCCTGATATGCCAAACCTGGCATAGCTCCAGCAGTACTGTTACGAAAGAAGGCATCCCATGACTGAAACAACCATAATAATAAGTTCAACAGCTAAAAATAAATTAGCAGAATATAATCATTAGTATATCCAACAATACAGACCACATGTACACTGTGAGGATCTTGAAGCCAGGCATTGTACATTTCTTCAACGTAAGAGCTGGAGTTGCCATTGAGGAAGGGTTCCGCAGCTGCAGGACTGTTGTATTTTCGAACAGGTGCAGCCACAATCACCTGACTGTTCCTGGTTAAGGGATGACCACGTACCAACCAGGAGGCAAACCTCTCAGTCCCACAGATACGTGGGGCCAAGGGGGCCAGGGAACTGAATACTGTTCTAGCCCGATGCATTTTGACCTGTAAAAAGAAAGCATTCTAGTAGCTAACAATTTGGCTTCTTCGAATCAACTAAACAATATTACAACTAACTTCAGCATCGCAACATCCTTGATACATAAACCTAAATAGACAATATAGAGGTAATTTAGATTTGAAAGAAGCAATAATACAATTTGATCCATTTAATAAACTCAATAACCGATAATACAAAGCCCTACATTATCACTGTCTAATAAAGAAAATCATACGTACACAGCTACCACGTCACTAGCTCACAACTCCAGCTGATTAGTGGATCGACTAACTGAACTTTTGACTGTCTTTATGAATTGAACGCAGCATAAACTGGCCTGTACGAGTTTAGTCCGCATGAACGTAGCCGAAAGCAACAGCAGAAGAAAAACTGCATTTGACATAAACCCAATGACTATATCAGATTTCGTTATACTACAGGAAAGCGTACCGATAATATCGATAAAACGTTGAAGAATTAATCTTACACAGCATATATGTACATAAGCACTGCGATTACGTCTGTGCAGAAATAATGTATGTCTTATGAGTATTCTCAAGGCTGTCTGGCCTTATCTACGGTAGACAGTGTGACGTTATCACACGCCTCAATACTATCACCACGCCTATTTTCTGTGACGATATTCGCTGTTTTGACATGATAATTTAGAACTGAAAGAGTTAATTAAACTTGCGATAATATTCGAAGATTGGACTATTGAACTTATCTTGACGCAGTGTGTAGATTTCTATGCGTAATTACTATTGATAAGAGTTAGAGTTATATCGTAAAAAGAAAAGGAGGCTCATCAGGAGTAAAACGGTGTGCGAGCACCTTTAACACGGCTAACCAGGGACAAACAATCAAGTTTAAATGCTCCTGAAATTGGTATTATGTAACGAATTGGTAAAGCAAGGCTAATTAGACCTTGGTATAGTTTTCTAGTTGGATTTCTTACGATGGGAAAGGAAAAAAAAACAAAGGTTCCGCCTTGTGCGCCTGTAATGCGATGTGGTTTGGAGTCTTTTAAACGGCTTGAGTAGTGAATTGGTAGGCTTGGACGAATCTGGCAGAAGTTCATTATGCAATAGAGGATGATGTGCCAACTTTTAAAATAAATACATGTTGAAATTGATTAATTTGACCAATAGCCAGAATATGGTAAGGGAAAGATTTGAGGTATGTAGGAAAGCTTGATATGCCGGGCTGTATCAAATTAATGAAGTCGTAATGAGTGTCGTGTTACTAGACATGTTATAAATAGTTGTGCAAGTCTTTGCTTACAGTTTACAAGGCGTTGTCATAGATTAACTTGTTGCAGTATTAGAATTGACACGGTTTTTTTTACAGATAGTTACTAATGTTACTGATAATTTGGTAACAAGAAAGTTAAACAGCCCAATATTGATTTAATGGTCGCTAAACGAGAAGTTTCATCTTGAAAAAATATTTTCGAATCTTTTCCATTGGGTATTACGTGTAAAATAAGGTAGCTGCCAAGGAGGCTCGTTGCCAAATTGCAATACGCTTGAATTACTATACTTGATGCCTCAGCCGAATCAGATAAGCCGGTAATCAGATCTGCGTCAATTAAATTCAATGATAAATTTATGACAATGTATATCAGAGTTATGTTATCAGAGTTTGAGTCTAATTGTTCCCAGGGACGTAGCCATTGTTACAGGATTAATTGAAGAATTCACAAAACTTCCAACTTTTGGATATTACTATTGTGAGTTACTTGGATGTAACCGATCCACTCTATTTCTGCTCTGCACATTTCTTATCATTGGCGATTTTTAAGAATGTGATTAGATGCTTGGATGATAATCAGTAAATATTGTATGGTACCCAATAACTGTTTGAGATCAAACTTGAGACAGTTGTTTCGTGTATTATTCCCAGAAACACTAGTAATCCTATGACTGATAGGATTCTGCGAATAGATAATAAAATATCATTGAATGCCATTATCTATACAAAATGCACAATGTAAGTATATAAAAATGGTTTTTATCTGTCATTCGAAATCTTGCTATGACTGCATAATACTTTGCATCATTTTGTGATTTCTAAAAATACATTTGAAATCAATGACTAATGGAGTAAGAAGAAATTTTCCTTATGGTCACATGAACCAATGAAGAAAAATGTAGACCCGTTGACTAGTTATATTTAATAATAATTCGTGCAGGAGAAATAAAATGTTGCATGACCTGTGAGTGCAGAATATTCTCAAGATCAAGATTCACAGTTCAAATAATGACAAAATTTTAATGTCACAAAATTCAATCTGCATCCTATTTTTAAAACATCAATAAAAAAATTTGTGACCTGAATACAATGTTTACTCAGCAAAAAAATTAATTGGAGTATGACTCAATAATATTCCTATTAAAATTATTAGCAATAATTTAATACAAATATAAATCAGTATGTAATATTTATTTCCTCATGGAAAGATAATAATTTCTTTCTTCACAAACACTACAAATCATTTTTTACATCTGAAAGATAAGCATCAGTGCTTCACCAGGTCATGGATTAATATATACTGCCAGGCTATTACAAAACAGTACCTTAAGGCACATTTCTCAGTCATACAATGTTATTTGTTACCTCCCATATATAATACTGCTCCAATGCTAAACATTTCCAAAGGAGAAAGGTTCACTGATGCCCAGTCAAGCAAAAAAAAAATACTCTCAGTTTACTATTAGTTAGAAATGAGTCATGGATAGACTACTTGTAAAAATATGTGATTCAACGTGTACTCTGTAATAATTATAAATCAATGTTAAAAATGAATAATAACATTAAAGCTGAGAAAAGCAAAAAATTAATAGCCTCAGCATTTTCTTATTGTTAGAACGACAGTCTATGTCAATGTCATGTGACACACCTCATTATCAGGGTTCGGAGAAAAGCAATGTAGCATTGAAAAAATCCAACAAAGCCATAAATAAACATGTTTATAATGCGAGAGTAATCGGGAGCACCGACGAAATATGCTACAGCAAAAATACCTTCCTACTCTTATTACACAACCGTCCTTATATATAAGTGACTATATGCAGTACATGGAAGAAATAGGTTATTGTAGGCTACGGATCGATGGGATAGTCAAGGACAGTAAAAAATACGTAATCCATCAAGAATAGGGTTACATTTAATCAAGACTTTTCTTATATTTCAGCGGGAAAATAAACGTGATCGTCCGGTGACTATTTTTAACTTGTGTAATAACTTTTTTTACGTAACGTATAATTTTCATAGGGAAAGATTGATTGTGAAAATTAGAAAACTGTTTGTAACGTTTCTTTACCACGTAACGAAGCCCTACGATATCTTTGGAAAATGATTATGAAGAAATATCTAATAAAATTTACATACCTGATGTTAACGATACGACGGTGACAGGCCGTCCACCATTTGCAACTCACAGGTACGCTGATTTACGCTTCCTAAAATATTCTTGGGAAGATGATAGTGGCGCCTCTGATGGATACAGTTAGTAACAACATTTCCGATTGATTTGAACTTTATCATGTGCTTAATTTGAATTCGTTTTCGAATCATTTTTATCCGCAATTTCTGTTTCTCTACATAAAAGACAGTTCACACAATGGTAATTAACGATTAATTAATGCTTTAGTATTCTCAAACAATTATAATTCGTACCTCAAAATTTTTTTCACACGAATTCATACAGACATTTATCTTTCTCTGCAAGTCCTGTAAAAGAATATACAAATTTTAATATTATGTAATTATGAATAAAAATTGTTTAAACATGAATCAAAGTATACCTTATTGGATATTACGGTATTCATTAATTTATTATTCAACGTCCAGACATGAATTGCGGTATGAAACTGTTTGTCATGTTCGTTACAAAAGACGTGTGTTAACAAAAGAAGAATTGTAACGAATCCCGGTACTGTAACCTGCGAATTCATTTTTTCCATTTCGTGAGGTTTTATACGTCCGTTTATTTTGCTGGAAAAATTTACATTTAACCCGTTGAACAAAGTCTATATACACTTTTACGAAAGACAACGTAGAATAGAATAAACGCGTATCAACAGTTCAAAGCGATAAACCATGGAGGGTCTCTATTAAATAATATACTTCTGTCATTATGGAGATTGCTAATACGCAAACATGGATTCCTGGTAAATGAAACTAAATATTTTTTTTCAAAAATTTCAATTAAAAGTCTCTATACTCGGTGTATCGCATAATGACACACCACCTAATACATAGTCAAACAATAATTTAATTCCATGACGTGCAGATGATTCTTTAAGTTTATAATACAATGTAAAAAATTGTTAAAGAACTTGAGAACAATTCTAACAATTATTATTTATACAGGTGGTTTCACAGAATACATCTCGCAGCCATACCCAAGAGAGGTGACAGCCAGCAGAAGTGGCCCTGATACTAGATTAACAGGTTTCTATTGCGAAACATCATTTTAAGTAATTTAGTAACTAGTTATTTATTATTTTTTAAATAGAACTCGAGCAGCAGTTGGAAGTAGCAGAAACAAGATGTGGTTCTTTGAAATCCCAGCTAGATTACATGAAAATGATTTACCAAGGAGTACAGACAGTACCAGCTGATTGTGAGTCAAAGAAGGAAATTGAATCTGATAAAAAATCTATTGTATCTGAATCGCTGCAAGTAAAAACATCTCCTTTGGAATCGAAGGATTTACAAGAAACTGTTTCTGTGGTTGATGAAAATTATTACAGTCTCTTTGAAGACATACACAAAATGCAAGAGATAGTCAAAGAGGACACGTCGACTGGTATAGAAGATGAATTTCTCTGCATACAAATTTAAGTTCAGATTACAGAAAAACTGATTAATAGGTTTCACACGAAGAACTCCAAGATACGATTCCAAGTACCCATTGTTGTCATCAAAAATAGAGAAATCATACAGTACCGTTGATGAGACAAACGAAGAGAGCAACACAGAATATCAACAGTTGAAAAGAATTAAAGCCCGAAATATCACTCATACGTTGACGGAAAGAACGTCATCACCGTCGCCAAAATTTTCATGTTTCGTGGAAGGACACGAGGTTTCATTTTGACTAAAAAAATATAAGAAAAAAATTACATGTATTAAAAATTTGTTAAATTTTTCTGCAGACTTGCAAAGAACATGATGTCGATGATGCAACTGCTTTTCAACATCCTTACCAGAAGCATTTGATAGAATATTCAAAAGGTTTACAGAGGGACATACAGAATACGAAGGAACTTATAATAAGATCATCGATTGAAGATCAAGAAGAAAGTAACAATCCAATAACGTCTTTAAAAGCAGAAAGCAAGAAACAAGAATTAGTCTTAAAGATTTCTGGCAGCGCGGAGAATACGCATATGATAAAACGCAGGAAGATTATAAAGTCAGAAAGAAAGCACAAAGCATTGTCATCATATTCGGCCACTATTAACAAAAAAAATGCCAATAGCAAAATAGATGACACAATGTCAGTAACGTCGAAGATAAAGCGTAGAAAAGGTCGGATAAGAAGTACTAATTCAAAGAGTACAATATTAACAAAAGACACTAATATAACGGTCAAGAAAGATTTAAAGAAAAGAAAGCAAAGAGGTACCATGCAAATATGAATAACAAAATTGAATAAAATATCAGACTTAATTTTTTAGGACACACAATAACAATCCCATCTACGGAGATGTCTAAAGAATCACGTTTATTTCGCAATAAATTGCCAAAAAGTCGTAACGACGTAGTGGAAATTTATCATAACGATGCTGCAGAGAGTGGTACAATTTCTTTGGCATCTAGCAAACACTCCAGAGCTGATCAGCAATTGAATCATTGTCAATCGATTAATAACGCCTTCAAGATCGATGAAAAGTCTATACCTGATGTATCGTACAACCATCAGGATGAACGAGAATTATTGCAACAGACCAAAAAACCTGAAAGTAATAGCAAGCATATCGAAGACACACAATATCAGTCATCGTACAATGACAATACACAGTACGTATATAAAAAATATATTTCCTTAATTTGCATAAAAATTATTTATCTTAAACTTAGACAAGTGAATTGTCATGAAGATTACAAACCAAAGCAGTCTAATATTCAAAACGAAGCTATGGAGTGTTACAAGAATCATCATCATCATCGATACAGATCATTTGTTGATCCATCTTATTACGATCCTACAGTCATTAGAAATTATGAAATGCCAACTGTAGCTTCGAAACTTAAACAAGTCAGCAGATCATACTTCAACAGATTCAACTTCAAAAATATACCATTTGTCGTAGGCACTTCTGTAACACCGAGTCACAACTTGGGCTTAAATATTCAACAGGTATGAAAAAGAACTTTAGTGGTTCGATTATTGTGAATGATGATAATTACAATTAATTAAATGTCATACATAGGTATTAAGCATAATGAAAACAAGGCCAATGGCTAATGGAATTACGCCATTACTTATTCGCAAAGTGAGCAAAGGTATGAAGCCAGTTTCTTCGCTCTTTGATCAAATCAATGATCAATACCGGAAATCACCGCGAGACCCGACTGTCAACTGTAACGGATGTTTATCTGAAAAGTATAATAATACTGATAAAGAAATTATGGAAAGTTCAAAAGTTGTCAATTGCTTTCAACGACAAACACCTAGAATCATTACTATTCCTAATCTTCAAGATTATTGTGAGCATCAAAGAAACGATGTGGCTGCCAGTTGCAAGAGATCTGAAGGAACTTTGTACGAAGCTGAGGTACTTGATTGTTATATATATTTTGTTCTTCAAGGTAAACATTAGTTAATATTTGTTTTTAATTATATAGAAGCAAAAGGGATATGGGCTTGTTACTAAACCAAGCGTGAGGTATGACAAAACGATAAAAACTTCTCAAAAAAGTATAACAGGAAATCCTGATTTGACATCAAGTACTTTGCTGAAACAACGTCAAGTAATTAATAGTTGTTAAGATTATTTTTATTAAAAAAAACATACAACTGGATATCGTTACAGGAGGAATTGAATATGAATAATGGATCCTGCAATGTTCATACTGTGCCTGATAATACAAAAGGAATAAGAGAAGTACTGATAAAGTTGCACGATCAATTTGAAGAAATGAATACGTAAGTTTTCTTGAAAAAATCTACAATTACACTATTAAATATAGTTATTCAATTTTTTGAATAGAAAATATGAAAAGCTACAAGAACAGGTAGAAAAGACTAATGATAAATCATTGACAAAGCAAATAGTGGCAATTGAGGAAGAATTGTCAGCCAAGGAAGAAGAAATTAATGCTGTCGTGGGTCTCTACAAAGAGGTAAGAGTTATTCGAAGGACTTGAATCAGTAGTCGTATCAGGTAATATTGCGAATGAGAAAGTAAAAGGAAATTTTTCAAGGTGCTGGCTTTGAAGCAACAAATGAAACTGTTGCATGAGAGAAACAGCTTTGTTTGCGTAGCAACTGAAGCTCCTCATAATGCTCCTGCTGTTCATTTGCCTGTTCACGCCAGACCGCAAACTGCGAATCCTGTAGGATTTTACTCCATGAGAAAAGGAAGTGTCATGCCATCAATGACACGTGAACCATCTACTGCAATTAGATTGGCAGGATTATTGAGACAAATTCAAATATTTCAAAAACAGTTGAAACTTACTTCCTAACGCTGTATCTTTTGGTGAAACGATAAATACATTGATCGGTAATCATGTAATTTTGTTCAAATAAAAAGTACAGTGTAAAGTCAAAAGGGAAAGCTGGAAGAATTCGATTTGATTTTTCAGCTGCAGATACGGAACAATTGCGAGTTTATAGAATATTTTACTAGAGGGCAGCACCATTCGGAATATGTCATTAGCGGCATCTTGCGGCAAATTAATAAAAAAAAGCAGATATATCAAGATATATTCTCAAAAGGCTATTTTATGTTTTTTTACATTTACTGTTTTACGGATAATATTTATTTACGTCGTTGTGAAAAGTTAAGATAATGTCTACAAAATCTTCGGTGGACTTAAGGGCCGAACTGGCTGAACTTGTGAAACGCAAAGCAGAAATTGCTGTACGTATTAGGACGTAAAAAGTACACTGGATCAAGAAATCTAGACTTTTGTTTTATACTTTTCTCAATAATTAGAAGTCTAAATATTATATGCCTGTTAATATATTATTCTCAATCAAATTTTACGATTCTTGTTCTATTAGGTTTGACACAGTTTGTAATATTAGTGTTTCTGTATGCAATGAAAGTTAAACATAACCTGTAGAAACAAACTGCGTCTCCAGTCGAATACTTTTACGTTTTTGGCTCTGTTTATGTAAGTCTTGAAATATTTATGATATTATTGCAGGACACTTTAGCTAACTTAGAACGACAGATATACGCATTCGAAGGAAGTTACTTGGAGGATACGCAGTTATATGGAAACATTATCCGTGGTTGGGACAGATATTTAGCCAGCAATAAAAACACAAATAGTAAAGCAGACAAACGTAATAGAAAGTTCAAAGAAGCTGAAAGATTATTCTCTAAATCTTCTATTACATCTATGGCTGTAAGTAACGCTACCAAGTGGTACCAAAATGGGCTGAATGTCAATTTGATGGTACTCGGTACAAAGGGCACCTTGTGCATGTTACAGGCAGTGAGCGGTCTAGTGGAGAACACACAAGAAAAAAGTAAGGACCTGAATGGATATTCATAATTATCTATTTATTAATAAGCTACTTATTAATTGGTATCTTACTCTTTTGTATTCTCTTTTATCCATCTTCTTCGATAGCAGTTATAATTTTATTTCTGTCTTTATAAGTATTCAATTATGTTTATCTAAGTTACTTGATTACTGGTTTACTGTATTGTTAAATTATAAATGGAATATGTCTATTGGTTTTAGATATAGCATTAGTTGTTTTAGTCTCGAGGGAACAAAATTACTGGTGGCAGCATAATTTTAATTTATTACAACTATTGCTTATATATTTTACAATTTATGGTTCGCCAACAAAGTCTATCGCTCTAAAACTTTTGAAAAACAAACTTTATTCTTATACAAATCACTTTGCTCCCTATGCTGATCTCTAGTGATTCTGTTCTCTCTTTATGTATACCAAGTTATCTGCCTTTGTTCTCGATGTGCCTTGGTAGTATATAAAAGTTTTTATTAATAAAATAATGGTGGTAGTTCTCTTTAATCCTATGACTGTCTCCGTCATAATTGCTAATTCATTCATTAGAATAAGATCATGAAAGTCACGTAATTGTCATTCAAAAAATTCTCATCACTTTTCTACTTGTTCAAATCAAACGATCCCATTATTTCACGTAGAAAATTGAACTTCCTTTTCTATTTTCATATTATTTTTTATTATTTACCTGCTGCTTCCTTCAACTTTGTACGCACTGTGTACCGTTAATGGGAGCACCTTGATTCCAGTTGAACGATACAGTGAGTCGGAGTCACAGATTGGAAACAGCGGCAGCGAGGACAATTGCAACTTTACCAATGCGAATCCCTCGGGGAATAGCAAAGAGGCCACCGGAAAGAATCACACCTCTGTTCAAAGTGGATATTCTCAAAATAATGGCACTCTTAATAGCACGGACGGTAACGTTCAATTTACCAATGGTCCTATGTCCAATGGAAACCTGGAACATGTTTCTGTATCTGCGAAGGACAGTCACAGTAACAGTAAAGACTCTAATAATAAAAATAGATCTACGAACAGTGCTAAAAAGAGTAGTAATAAGCGTTCCAGGAATAGATAGAGTCTTTTTGTACATGAAAAAATCTTAATTTTGTATTATCATTTTTTTACTTTATTCTCTGCGAGGGAAAAGAAACATTTTATCTTTTTGGACTTACAAGAATCTCTTGTTACTCTTGTACAAATTGCTTTAGAGACTGGAGAATTGAAGTAGATATGCTCAATTTTTCATCACTTCTCATTACTCTTTATTACTTGTTAATCTTTCATTCTTTTTTTTTATTTAATCATTCAGCGCAGTTGTAATTAGTAGTTTAGATAATCAAGAAAACAGATTTGGGTAATGTTCGCTGTTTGTGAAAATGCTATTTTACACTATGGACGAGTGATACTGTCTGCAGTTACCTGATTGATAGTTGTCACGATAATAATAGATAATAAGTGCAAGTGGACGTGTGAAGGACGTTTGATAATTCGTAATATTCCAATTGTATCTTCTTGTACTCGTGTTAAAATATCAAATTGAAGAGATGGATGGTAGCCGTGATTGTGTTTAGAAAAAGAAAATTGAAAAGAAGATTCAAAAACGATTCGTTTGTATTTGCCATTAATAAAAAGTTACATGAAATTCTCTAGAACAGTACACTTTCATACTTACAATACAATGTAATGACTTTAATGAATATTTCTTAATTAAATCTTTCGTTGTATCTTTCCTTGAATGAAATTCATTAGGCAGTACAGCGAAGCAAGTATAAATAAGATATTTTTGTATTATTTCTATAAAAAAAAGTCACTCTTATCGTATCTGGTATATATAAATATTTCTTTTTCTACTATCATCATATTCAAAAACAAGACCGATTTTATTTATTCTTTAATTCATACAAATATTATTTTAAGTTACACCAACACTTCTCATGAGGTTTTAGAATACCGTCCAAAATATCTATGAATAAATATTCTGATTCTAAATGCAGTCGCGTTTAGTATCAATAATAGTCATCTTAAAAACTATCAACTTGCATGATTCAGACACTCCTACGTTTCACACAAATGCATATAATTCCTTGAATACTCGTCATTCAAATATATCAATACTAATGAGAGTAAAAACAAAAATTTTTAATAATCCCAAAAAGTCTCATGTTATTCTTAACAATTAAAAAGGTAAAAAACCAGCTTACATTAATTAAGTGAAATTCAATGCCTGGGTCTACGTCTGTCTCCATTACTCTTCATTATAGAAGCAGGTACAAACATTTTACCAGGTCCAGCTGAGTCTTTAACGTGACCACTTCTGGTCACAACTGCATTAAATCCATTACGGTCATCAGCTGTATAAGATACAGTACGTATTGTACCATCAGCTTCGACAACAGAATATTCTCCTTTGACAGTATCCCCATCGCGTTCCTCCCATGCTGATTTCGAATCCCCAGTGTAACCATCAATGACACCATAATTAAAAGAATACTTTGGATAAGACATATGCTCGACCTCCATCTCCATAGAATCTTCCTCCGTCACGACGACCGCACCTGCAGTCTTCAGAATAGGCGGTGCAACGTAAACAAGAGACGAAGTCCTGGGCAATGGCTTGTAAGAAGCCGGTGAAGATACCTTGACGTAAACCGGCGATGAACTACGATCTCTTGACGATCCTGACGACTTTGACGACTTGAGTGCACATGCGATTGCAGGTGCGGCGTTTTCGAATCTTGCAGAATTTCCAACCGGTGCGCAAGGATACGACGAGTATCTTGGTCCTCTGGGAGGCGGTGCAAAACTGTTGGGCACAAAATATATGTGAATTTTCACATGGCTACGGTTTTCGGTATTGTCTCTTTATTATTTCTCTTTCTTTTTTTTCTCTTACCCCTGATGAATACCAGCCCGTGTCATCTCCAGCGCGCAAATCAGGAAGAGAATCTGGAATGCAGAATTGCGATTAGGATCCGATGAACAATGACAATCGTCCCACGCGCTCTTGCAATCGTTCATTATTACTCTTGGGTTTGTGTGTTCAGTTATTATACTTTGCCTTAAGAATTATACTGGTGAAACTTCTTTATTGCATAATAGAAGAGATAGAGTTTGTATCCTTTAAGGAGTGCCCATCACGTATCCAACAACTTGACCATATTTATATGGAAACGTGTATGGATATCTGTACTCGTTAAATAGAAATTAAATAATGGATACGAGTATGGGAAAGAGAATCAGTGCTTTTTAATAAAGATATAATGAGATATGGACATGATGTAATTATAATTATTTTCTTTAATTCATTAAAAGCGTATCTTTAATGTAGCTTGGGAAGGTCTAAGACTTTTTTTTCTTTGTAAATTTTGGACGGTTATGATTGAGGATTTGGGGTAAATATTTTTTTTGTATCTTTACCTCGATCATCATCGTTTCTTCTTTTCTGCCCACTTTATGGTGTTTTAATTCACGGTATATGTATATTTGCCCCTTGAAGATTTCTCCGGTAGTGTTGCAGCATCCCCGGTGCACTCTTCTTTATATACCGCGAACATTCACTTACATTTTTACTGCACTCCTCTTCCCTGCGTCTCGAGGAAAGACTTGCTTTAGTTTGAGCAATGTGCAATCGCTGAGAGTAGACGCTGCCTGGGAAACATCTGATATTGCCGAAGGCTATTAGAATTGAAATAGAATAGTGTAACGCCGCATTTGGGAATTCGGTCAGGAGGATGGTAGAGGTTTTTGCGAAATCTGTTCATCTTGAGAGGCGTTAAAGAATTTCAAATGAAATTTGTTGCCGCTTCCTTTTTATGAAAAATGTATTCATGCAAATTGGTATCCGTAGATATTAAATTAGTAACAATTATCTATCACTATGATCATTTTCCATTTTATCAGATAGAAAAATAAATGGCTATAAAATGGATACTCGATTTTGATACTTGCGTTGAACTCTGTTGTCGTTCGTTGCTTGGAAAATTATTCAAATTTTGTAACGGCAATTTTTTTGCATGATTTATAAAGTGTTACGGTTTTGTGGAAGTAATTAGTGAAGGTACCACGCCCTGTGAAGTCTTTCTGATTATTTATTCTGTACTCGTTATACTACTCTTGTTTTTACTTATTGGTGGAATGAAAAGTATTACGAGGCAACTGGAAACTGGGACTTGTCTGACAGGAAACTTCTCTTTGACACTTCCTTCTGTACACCGGAATTGTTCGTATTTGGATGGGGAAGAAAAGAGTGATACTGCTTTACTGGTATGTAATTTCCATTTTAGCTTAATTAACAAAACGGGGAGAGATATGAATAGCTTGATAGAAAGACTCTTTAAGTATCAAGCAAGAACATGGATGTTTGTTGGTTCGAAATGGATTACAGAGAAATATTTTTATGGGGGACGAGAAGGGAGTTTTAAGAAAGTTTTTGTAATAAAAAATAATTCATTTTTTTATGTGTCTATTCACACTAATTCTACATCGATTTTACTTATTGTAATTCGGCTGCCCTTTTTCTTACATCTTCAATTTGTTCTTCGGTGACAGTCGGAGTGACACCACATGCTATTTCTTCTGCTCTGATGAATGCAAGTTTTTCAGCCTTTTCTTTATAAAAAGTTTTCTGTTCCTCCTCCAATTCCTTTCTATAAGCATCCAACTTTTCTTGCACCAATTTGTCGCAATGTTTGGTTGTTAATTTTCTCAAAGAGTCTTTCCTGGTTACTCGGAGGTATTTACTGTAGAGAAAGGGAGTATTTAAAATATATTCTTTTTATGATTCGTTAGAAAACTATATGTTCGAGATAACATACTAAGGATGAGGCTTGTAAATAATATTTAATTTCTCAAGAAGCCATTCAAAACGTTTGTAATCCCACTTTCTCAAGTAACCCAGAAACTTTTTTCTTTTTTCAATAAGTTCTTTCAAATATGTTTTGGCTGGTAAATTTTTTCGATGATCCGTCATATACTCTTGAAGTTGTAAAATCTGACATGTCATTTTAGCAACTGAAACCAAGTAATAAATGTAATATCGATAAATTATCACAAAAGCTATAATAATTATACTTACTAATTGTCTCCATAGACATTGTATCCATAGAATGATTTCTCACAAGACTTGTTATTCTTTCACGTTTTACAGCCACAGTTTTTTTCCGTTTGTTAAAATCAAGGGTAAACATTTTTTTAACAATATCATCGGCACTGAAAGAAAGTAATTAAATCATATTCAAGAACATCAAAGTATATACTTGCTTACATATACACTTACTCTTCAAGTTCTTTTGAGTTCCAATATCTTTTACAGTATTCATTTGGATCAACTTTAACATCTAAACCTAAATCACCACTAATTTCAGTTGAGATACAGGATGGTTTCTCTGGACGTACCCATTTAATTTTTAAATTAGATTTAAATGCATAGTTCCTTGCAAGTGTATTTGAATTCTTGAGAATATTTCCAATAACAATAGGAACAAATCTTACATTATTTGCAAACATGTTGATTTTTACATATCACTCAAGATTCCCTAACCCAACTTCCATGCAGCCTTATGAGTATGCGCACTCGTGTACGCGCATGCGAGCAGTGACGTCATTACAAGCTCTGTACTATGACTGGCGAATCGATATTAGCGCCAGATTCTTACTTTAAATTTTAAATATTCCGCTTCTGCACATTCCTTATGCGAATTGAGTTTTGAAAAAAATACTAATATACTAACTTTATACGATGCCGACTCGATGTCGCTCGTATATAAAAACAGAAAAAGGGATCGGAGAGACTGGAGTGAGATTGAAATACATATAGTTGAAAGACTGCATAAAAAATGATCTAGTAGAATTTTATACAAAACACAAAAGTTAACTTTATTATGTAATTACTCCTATTTCTTTCGATCCAATTACAATATTTTATTACAGTAAAACTTCTCAATAGCGTAGGTTTCCACCTCCGTAAAATTGCACAATAATGTAATGATCTATCCCCACTTTCTTTAATTTCGCTTACTCGTTCACAGGAGAGTTTTCTGCGCAAGCGTAATTTGAAAACCCGGGGTGTTAGCTATTGAGAAATCGCTGCTTGCAAGCGTTACGTTATTGAGAAGTTTTACTGTATAACAATTTATTTGACTTGTCCATTATCTATCTTATTTTCACTTGAAGCAGCAGCTGCTTCGGTGTCTTGTGGTAGTGGCGATGGCTCTTTGATAATATTCTCAGGTCCTGCAATAAGTATTTCAGATTTAAAAGTCCCTTATCTATACCGTCTTCGCGTTGTTAGTAACGAAGAAAAAAATACAATAGTTACCAATAAACGTCAGTAAGACTGGAATGAATATCAAACCGTGAGCAGCGCCTATTAAAACTATTCCGAGATACATTCTGAAGTAGAACACTTGGAAGATTTGTGATTTTGCAAACGCAAGAACGACTATGCCAGCAAATTTAGTTAACGTGATACCAGAGAATACCTGGGGGAAAAATTATACGATATGATTCATATAATCATTAGTTTACTGATTAACAAATTAATTAAACACGTACTGAGCTGCCCATTGTATTCAGTGTTTCCACAGTTTTTTCCATTCTCGTTTGCCCAGTTGACGTCAAGTAAGAATGAATTATGTGACTGCAAAATTCTACAGCAATACCAGCCGCCTGTACAAAATAATTTTAGGAATATGATAATAATTATATATGCAGTTTACAATGTCAAGATAAAGTTAACTCATAAAGTAAAGTTACTGACCACAACGCTATTTACAAGAGACACAGCATTCAAGCTGATACCCCACCAGTACATTAATCCACCCAAATTGACGATTATCAGGA
This sequence comes from Trachelus troglodyta, assembly GCA_030142635.1. Classification (NCBI taxonomy): domain Eukaryota; kingdom Metazoa; phylum Arthropoda; class Insecta; order Hymenoptera; family Cephidae; genus Trachelus; species Trachelus troglodyta. The sequence continues at coordinate 263,080 of JARQTJ010000836.1, read as the reverse complement.
TAACACCCAGGGTGACAATAAGAGCAGAGAAGATTGAGAATCCACTCAATATAAAGGTTATTATGAAAATGACAATGACTGTCATAGACAGAGAGAATAGAGTCTCTGACCATATTGTCAAATATTGTTCGTAGAAGACATAGAATATACTGTAAAACAAATGGTTTGTTGGGCAGGTTCATTTTTCATAGATTAAGAAATTTAAGAAGAATAAATTATATTTTGTTCCTTCGCACTTACCTGTATGGGAATACTTGTACTGTGGTATCAGATAATCCTGCACTATTGATCATATTGGTAATATTGGCAGCGACTACTCTGGCTGCTCTGATTGCCTCGTACCAATCAGAAGAAGTTTTTAAAGGTCTATGATAGCCCATGAAGTAACTGTCACCCACATCTACTAGACCATGCTGATCGTAGTAGTAATTCAGTCCCTGAATGGAATTAAAAGATTTTAATTGTATCGACAACATGTATTACTTGAAAGGATGTGAAGGCTGACTCAAACATTTTGTTTAAACTTACATCCAGATAAGAAGCACGTCCAGATTTGGCACAATCCTCATCAGGTATATCCCCCAGGAAGTATGGAATGTATGTGCGGAAGTTTAGTGCATTTGGTCTTGTACCCAAACTGTTAGTAGTAATGTTACAGTTCTCACAAGTAGCTAGAGAGATGAAAATTTTTATTATTTAATAAAACTACTGACTACGTAACACGTTCAAGAGCCTAAGAATTACTTTGATACTTACCAATGTTATGCGGACAGAAAGAACTATTATCAGGAAAGTATTTACAACATCCACTAATGGTGGACCAGTCGAGGTAATCATCTATCCACGAAGAAGCTGCCTTGGATAAATATGATCTGTGAAATGAAATGATAACCGATAAATATTATGTTTCAATTTTATTAAGACGTACGTTTTCATTACGCACATGCCTGGTTGATTGGCTGCTGAGTAAATTTGTGTATACAGTGAATCCACGTTACATTCCTGCCCACCACATATAAGATTCTGTGCTTCTGTCTCACTATAATTTAGTCCTTCGGTTACCACAAAATATACAGGGGGTCCAGTCGACAGCAGTTCTTCCATATACTGCGGAGATATAAATATTAGAATTAATTATCTAAAGGAAAAATGTTCTTTAGGAAAATAGATTTTTTTTTACTTGGAAGTATTTTAGCACGTAGGAATCCTCAGGCATTGAAAGTTTCTGATCCAAACCAATTTCCATATTTGGTGCTACCACGACATGAGTAGTAAGAGCAGCAATAAAAATTAAAAGTACTCCAACTCTGACTGGCTTTGTCATCAGTAAAGGCGTATAGAACTTTTCAAAACATGTCTGTACAATACCCTTGCCTACTTCTGTTTTGTGCTTCTTGTCCAGAGAGAAGCAGAAAAGCACGTCAAGCTTGTTATCCTGAAAAAGATGTGTAAATCGTAGAGCTGTAATTTTTTTCTTTTAATCAATACAATTACTTTCATTAGTTACTAATTACCATCAATCGATCGGTATCCAGAGCCAATAAAGCGATAAAAACTGTAATCTGAAGGAGGAAATTTATGAGAATCGCTACGGATGCGTATAGTGCAAAAGTGTTAACCGCTGGCATAGATGATAAAGCACCTAAAATAGAATAAATATATGCGTATAGTTATTTTAATAATTCCATATGAATTAATTTCATAACAATTATATATACCAATTAAGAAACAGGTGCACTCTGATGCACTGGACAATAATATAGAGGGTCCTACGAGAGCCAAAATTCTACCAATATGTTCAGGAGTTGTTTCATCAAGCTTACGAGGAGTTCTTTGAAGAGTTTGAACCATAATAAAAATATTGTCCACTCCGACAGCCAAAACAAAGAAGGGAATGACCTGAAAGAAATGACATTCATTGTAACTTGATTAAATCTTTCTATCTTAAAGTTCAAGAAAAAGATTTACCTCGATTGTCAGTAAAGTTGTCGGTACTCCTATGTAACCAAATATTCCAAGAGAGCAAGCAACAGATGCTAACACCACAATGATTCCTCCGATACTAAGTAGAACTCTACTGACTACCTGAGAATTCAAACAGAGTACGTGGACTAACAATTTAATTTGATGTGTCAAAATAACTCTTTACAGTAAAAAAAAAAAGGAATTCTTACAAAAGTTTCCTTGGATGCTTTGAATTTTCCTAAAGCTAGAGCAATATATATAAACATGACAATATAGCTAATAACCACAGTTATCACTTCAGCCTCTGAAGTTCTTTCAAGTTCATCCTGAATTGATCTCTCCGAAGAATAAGCAATCTCCATAAAGTCAGGTCGCCTGTTAGCATTCCAGTCTTCCATAAAGTCCAGGAATCTAAGAGAATCGTAAGCGCAATTACATCAGTACTGTCAAAATAATTTCAAACAAATATTTCACAATTCTTACTTTTTTTCCCATTCCAAAACCGGCTTGAGTTTGTCTTCATCAAGTGTATTACTAAGTATAACTGTTAGGGAAAGTCCTGTGGATGTTATATAGTCTGTATTGTCATAAGAGTAAACTCCATCTTGAAGAAAACCACCCACAGCAACCTCAGGGATTATAGGTCCTTTGTATGGCGCAAGACAATCAGAATTAAACGCATTCCTAATATAATAATATAAAATTGTTTAACGATAAAGTCAAATTATTTTATAAGCTTTTTAACTTGTTCACTTACTGCAGGCACTTGTATATATGATCTAAGTAATTCGTCTCATATCCATTGGAAATTGATGTTGCATTGAATGTCTCTATGCTGTTCTGAAAATATCCCCATATCGATTGCACAGTGCAAAGTGACAAAGTAACACCGCCAGTAAATTCGCTGGTGACAGGTGCATAGCAATAATTTTCCAAACCCTCATTAGTATCTTGACCAATCTGTAAAAAAAGTAATTGAATTAACTTTTCATCTTATAATCAAAACTCGATACAATTGATCAATTCCTCTAACGCTTGACGTACCTCAATAATTTGAGTTTGAAGATCGTACACAGCGAGCAAGAATTCTTTATTGAACACGGGACTAAATTCTAAAACACCGCTCGAGGTGTTATGAGTGAACTGGAACAAACTTTCATTAATTACATGTGATATGTATTGATCGAATGAAATTGTTTAATCAACCCACCGGTTCTAATCCAACTGATTTAATATAGATTTGTTGAGTCCTGTAAAATGGTGTGAAATGTGTATCGAAATAATCTTTTTCAATCCTCGACTGACTGGTAGGAGAAGCCCAAATCTCTATAGGGTCCGTTGTCACAGTCATATAAACAACGCCATAGCATATTGCAATTATAATATATGATGAAATCCATAATACGAGAAGAGGAAATCTTGCAAAAGCTAAAAAGCAGAAATAGTTATTTTCAATGTCAATAATTTGACTTGAATAAAAGAAGTTTATTTCATTATCGTATACCATATCCCCAATGTCCGAAGAAGCATTCAAGGCACCCATGAAATTGTGATCCAAATTGGGACGATTTGCATTTTTTTTTATTGGAAACTTCTGGAATTAAACATCTTGTTTATTAGTATTGATGGTTGATAAAGGAGAGTTATTGAATTACATTAAAGTATCTCTTTACCAGTCTGTTTCCTCCCTTTGCAAGTGTACAGAATAGTAAAACCAGTACTGACTATAATAACAAATACACCAGCAACAATTCCATATCCATTGAGTCCAAAGAGTGTCCATACATTATGACCAATATTTAATTGAACAACGGGACAGCTTAATGAACAATCGACACAACTGCAAGCAGCTGAATTGTTCTGTAATACAAAGTAATATGCTTATTGAATTCTAATTAATCTAATTCAGTTAGCAGTATTGCGTAAAGAGTTTGCAGGTGTTACTTTGTCTCATTTTAGCTACATCATAATGACACGATGTCATTATTCTTTTATCAATGATATCGTCTAGTACTCAGATGTATAAGATAACTTATCATTATCAATAAAAAATTATAGCTAGGCTCTACATTGTATTACAAATATAAAAAAGAAAGAAAATGCATGAGACTCACATCATAGGCTTCGTTGCAAAGTTTTATGGGTGGATCCAAAGGTTCACTACCATTTCCATCAAAATCCTCTGCATCGTAGACATAAGTTATTTGGAATGGTACAAATTCATTGTTCGCTGCATCTCCCATATATTCAAACCATCTACAAGATTTATTTATTAGATCAGAATTATATAGTTAATAAATAAAAAATTGTTCAACAGATCCAGTTAGAATATTCATAGGCAATTTTATTAGGGGGAAAAAAATTACTTTATCAGATGATATTACAGAACTCAGCTCTTCATCATTAAGATAAAGAATTTAATTATGATGACATTTAGAATCAATAATGTATATGTCTAAATCTAAGAAAGATATTGACAATAAATTATTTAACTATTATAATAAAAAAATGTCTTTCAGAGACTGATTACTGATAACAGATCATAAATTTTCTCCACAGACCACTTCGTATCTGTTTCACTAATTGTAAGAAGAAAATAATTTTAAAAAGATATTTATAAAATCCATAGACCATTATTGAATAGATTGTGTTTAACATAATGTTGACTATATCGTATTGATAATCAACAGTAATCAATAGCCAATAATCTCCCGATAAATTAGCGCATACTCGTATCATTCGATAGTCTAACTTAAATCCTGCAGGTGTGTGTCTCTGGAAGTCTTATCGTACAGAATGAAACAGTTAAATAGATTTCATAAAAAATATGTGATATCAAAAACTTACAACTTTGCAGTACATCTACTGGCTCCGTGAGTTCCGCAAGCAAGATCCAACGCCAAATTTCCACTTGCTGGATGAACAATTTCTTTGCACGAGTCATAAGTAGCATTAACGAACTCCTCGGTTATGTAAAACTTATGAAAGAATAAAAAAGATTTCTTTTATCAAGAATTAAAAAATTACAACAAAAAAAATGTCAAGGCGTCTTCGGAAGGTCTTATGTCATGGGTTTTGACGTCTTAAATGAAAAAGACGTCTTTTAGACCTTCAGCCAAGAATTAATCAAAATTTAAGATTTTCAGGTGACCCGCAAAATACCAAAATCAATACCAACCTGAATGGCATTAATATATTCAACATCAAGATCCTCATCCACAAGAATTTCCGTAGCGTACAAAAATCTACTTTGATCGGCACGACAACTCATGTCACAAATGGAACGAAAAAGATTTTTCACACAGGTCGTGCATCTAGCCAGGATACCCTCAGCCATGGACATGCTACTGTCCATGGAAATGATCTGATCCGCATCGCAGCACGTTAAGGGATTGTCTAAAAATCAAAAAAGTACGATAAACCAATAATCCTTAGAATATCCAAAAGAGCGCTTACAGCTCCCATTAAAAAAAACCAACCAGTTTCATCAAAAAAATGTGGACATCTATTCAACAGTATTGCTTCGGCCTTAGCATTATTAATTGCCTTAGCAGGTGTATCGGATGGACAATTATAAATAGCAGTACTAGTTTTCCTGCACTGTCCATCCCAGATGCAGGTATAATTAGCAAAGACCGAAGAAACGCACAGAAGAAACAGTAGCCACAGCAGGACGAAAGACTTCATTCTAAAGACAAGAGAGAGCAAATCAGAAAGGAAAATTCGACTGATCTAATGGAGAAAAAGGTAAAAAAAATATTCTCACCTGATTTATAGCGACGAGTTGTCGATTAAATAAATAATAAAAATGTATAAATAATCAATAAAAATTCTTGCAGTGTCCGAAGTTTAACATATTCAAAGGAGTCTCCTTCCTCGAAGCAATCTTCGTTGACGACCAGCGACAGTTGCGATGTAAATGAACGATCGAACGATTCTCGACGCGACAAAAATTCCTCAAGATCGCTTAGAAACCAGACTTTATCAACCGAATCGGAAATCATATATTAATATCTATCTTGTCGTTGATTCGTTAAAACCTTTGGCATATATACACGTCTACCTAACTACATAGTTGGATCGGTATCCAATATAATAGCGAATAACTCTATACAGTCTTTTGATATTAATGAATGACCGTGATAAGCACAAGTAAAAAAGTACAGTCGTTATCTAATATTATCAGTAAGATGTCAAGTCTTGGACATTTCGTTTAAACCAGCGAACACCTGCGGTCTTAATCTGCTTGCTTTAAAAAAAAAGACCATACTAAAGTCTTGCTCGACAAGCAAATAGCATCGAGATATCTATCGATATACAATAAAAATTGAACGGTAGAGAGAATGCAAAAAAATAATCCTATTAAATTTAAAGATAATTGAAACGATGCGGTATACCTATAAATACACGTAGAGGAAGGATGGACAATGGAAATTGGAAATAGAATCATGTAAAACGACGCACAGTATACGACGGTACGAGGGATAAAGTAAAGAAAGGAAATTAATAAAAGATCTTTCTTCCATAATGAATAATCATATTTTAATGACGCAATGATTGTACAAATGGATCGTTCGTTAAACGCGTGTCACGTTAAAAAAAAACCGAAGAACAACGATAATAAATACACGTTTTCAATAATCGTTCGGTAATAAACCGGATGTCGTCGTAATCGATAAAACGAATTACGATAGTTATCCGCTAACAGTCCTCGAGAAAGAAACGCAATACCTTTGTCACTATATAATAATACCATAGGATTTTCACTTATACGTAAGCGCACGACTTAATAATTACATTAACGAAAGGAAGATTCATCGAAAGACATATAATTGGTTTCCTTACTTCCGGTTATTACCATATTTAATCCCCCACCCTAGATAAATTATGTACCCCCGTCCAATCGAATCGATCGTTCCCTTCTCTTTATAACCTCAAAACTGGCTTCGCGCAGAGAGTCAATAACGCGCGATCCACGATTTAAAAGTAAAATCGTAAAGTTAATTCACAGTTACAATGTATACTATTATTTAATTAACATCTCATTCCCCTTAACCCTGACTCTCTGCGTCTCCCTTGTAACTTTTTGAACACGAGTCAAACGCTCAGTCGATTCCATAAAAGCTCACGTCGTTAACAATTAATTGATCCAGTCGCAACCGACTCCATTGGTACATAATAGTAAACGCAGCACGTTAATGAAAACGTGACCAAATTCGGGCCCCCCCCATTATCCTCAAATATATTTTCAACGGTAGCGATAAAGTTTATACGAATAAAATTTTCTGGAAGAATCTATAATAACGGCTCGATAATCGAATGATCCAATTCGGATCTCAAAGTCGAAATATCTCATTGGCTGGCGGGTTAGCAGAGTGGACGCGAAAAAACATTAAACTTGGTTAGACTAGGCCAACTGCTGGGACGTTTTCAAGCGAGAGTATTTATACCCACCGAGTCTGAATCCCCTCGATTTCACGAAATCCCTAAAAGAGTCCAATTAAATATCAACGTCGACCCTTATCTTCTTTGTATACCATTGTATTCCTTCACCAATAATCGACAATCTTTTGCGCATCGAACATAACCTAAAAGTCACATTCACATTATTCACCTAACGTCCAACACATATATTCAATCCCCTTTTACATAAAATCACAATCATTCGCGCCCCTCGATCATTTTCATTCGTCATTCCTTTTTTTTATCCTACATTTCGCCTCCCACCACACGAATAAACATTGAAACTCGTTACAATTAAAAATACGTAGCTAAAGATAACTACCTAAAGGTATAATCAAGAGATTTATATATATATATATATACACATATATAAGAAATAAAAATAAAATTTGAATCATGGTCAAAAAAAGAAGTATCAACTAGTATCTTTACAAAGCATCCATCGACCGTAGCTACGCTGCCACGGTATTTTACGTATACGTTAATAGATTGCGATTAAAGATAAATGATAATTAAACAGCAACTAGAAGTAATTAAGAATCGATTATCCTATATATTATATATATATATATATATATAAATATAACTTGGTATGGGCATGCGGATACCGATCGATCGAACACTCTCGATTGAACACGCGCTTCGACAGAATTTATACAATAAAATTGATGTAATCGATAATACAATAATTCGAGCAACGCAGGTCGTTCTGTGTAATTTATATATATGTATATATACATATAATTTATTTATGTGTATACATATATGTATATATACGTATGTATATATATAATATCAACTATGTCACCTAGTATTATTTTTTAAGTAGGTATCTTATACTTGGTTTTTAATTCATTTAATCTTCGCTGTCAGATCTTAACCGATACCTTAATTAGATATATTCTTGGTAATATATATATATATATATATATATATAGTATCTAGTATTCTTATACTCACGTCTCGCTTGGCGTTTACCCATTGGAAACCCATTGGGACGTTATATAATATATATATATTATTAATGGTATTTTTTTTCTCTTTCTTTCTTTGGAGTAACGAGTAGCTATGTAGGTAAGATTTCTTAGACCTTAATTAGGTGCTAACGGTGGGGGGGGGGGGGGGGTGTTTGGATGTCCGGTAGCATTATAATTCTTTTCCCTTGAACGAAGCAAAACAGCAGATTCAATTTCAAGTACAATATCTTTGCAAAATTTCCATTCGGGCATTTAGTAAGTTCGTACTGAGAAATAACAATGTGCATCTTCCTGGGTTAAAAGTTGAATTGAGATTTTGAATAACTGTATCACAAGGTTTTCCCGTGGTTACCATACGCGTGTAGAACTTTGCAAAAATATTGTTAGAAATTACGGTAACGCTTTTAATCTGCCCGAAGAGTCTGTATGAGTTTGGGGGAAAAAAAAGAATGACAAGGTGCAAAAAATGTTTGGAGACGCGTGAAGATACGAGCAATGTGTATAGGATTTTTTGTTTTTTCCCCTAAAGTGCCATTTTTGTGTCCCCCCTTCAAATCTCGAAGAGACCGACTCACGACCCTTAAACGTTTTTCTTTACTCTAGATTCGCTCTTTCCTCTCCCTTTCTGCCGCACGCGGCATGCGCTTCCGGTTTTGAAATCCCATCCGGCAATCCGCTTGGCCGAGTCGCCTCGACAAAGAAAAATTTGTAAATTCAAAAAACCCCCCAACGATTGGCTCGAAGTATGCATAAATTGAATGACGCAATTTACAAATAAGTATCATACAAGTATACGAAGCTTGTTTAAGATATCAATAATTAAATAGCTCAAAACGCGAGAGTTCTCAAGTCGAAGGATTGTCGATTGTGCGTCGTAACAAAAAGTGCCTGCCAATCGATAAAAATTAATTCCACGGTACTGCCAGTGCGTAAAATCAAAGTTCCCATCGATAACTAATTAATTCCAGTCACAATCCCCTTCGACGGATCCTCCATCGAGACCAAACTCAACGAAAGCAGACTGGAGAGCTGGCAAATTTACACAATAAAAAACCAGCTGAATACCTTAATTACCGATTACATTATCCAATTAAATCCCGGATGCCGCATGCGACAAAGCAAATGCGACCATGACAGTACGCATAAACATATACCGCCTATGCAATATATGTATATGCATTATATATTTTTAAAGGTATTTCTCTATGTGGATACTTTCTGTTGTCTAATTTACATGAATTAATCCCTCGACATAATTAATTTATCGTAATACCCCATTAACAATCGTTACCATAATCATATATCGTTAAATTCATTAACCGACGTCTTTATCCTTTTTTTTTCTTCCTCCACCTCCACCAGTACACATCCATCGCCGCCATTGAACTCCATTATAATTAAAGCTCGCGACGGCCTTCCGGTACGATCGGCGCAACAAACCTAACCTAAACGTCGTTTTCATTTGGGTATCTAAATGTTCCTTAAGTGCTAATCCTCAACGCACGTCACTATGGATCAAGCCCGTCGTCCCCGTGTCCAGGATACACGTCGGTCACCCTAATTACATTAATTCAATATAATATCGATCCCACCCTCCCCCAATCGCCATATCAATCGATCGCCACCCTTTGATCAATGTTAAAAATAATCTAGACTATCTTCGCAAGCGTCATCCTGGTACCCGGGGACGAGAAAGGCGAAGACGCGCGACTCGCTGGGTAAATAAGTGGCGCAGCCGGACGACGATTAATATATATTCATTAAATTCTGTTCTCCCGTACGTCTTGTGTACGCACCCTTATAACAGTCATCGCGCATCGGTTCGCCAACGAGTCCGCGTACCGAACTCGTATCCGGTATCTGTATTATTTATCCAATTGTGTGAACGCGCGTAACTATGCACTTTATTGATTAACATATCTCATCTGTATGCATATATATATATACACACACGCACACGACTTTTAATTGATATAATCGCTAACTTAATTCTTACGTTGTTCTTTTTTTTTTCTTTGTTTTCTCTCAATCCACCTTCGTACGATCTCGATTATTTGCGTTAATAGTAATTTTAATAAGAATAATAATAAATAAATAATAATACGATGACGATAATATCTCCAATAATCGTAAGGATTTCGTTATTACATTATATACAATGTTCAATGATTTCCAATTGCTGTTCAAGCTACCCACTGTTGCTATAAGAGCCGAGGCTTTTAAGCAGGGAGGAGTAGAAAAGAAACGTGGGGAAAAGAAAAATAGGATTACGCTTTTTTTTTTTAAATAAATTATCTCCTTCTCACGGATATCATTGATCGACCTAGGCTGGGTCAGAGTTCAAGGCTCTTTGACGACTTCCTGCTAGCGATGACGGATAGAATGAATTTTTTGTTTGGCCACCGGGTAGCGTGCTGTTGTTCGACGTCTTTTAGAGGGTTGAGAGAAATTGCCTTGGGGAGGCCGAACGACGAAAAAGGAAATTTATGTAAAAAGGGAGATGTGGTGTAAAACAAAAAAAGAAAAATGGCGTTTAGTATGAATAGCAAGAGGAATCCTTGAATTTTACTACCCTTTCGCGCAATGTTGAATAATAGCGTTTAACTCGGTGATGAAACTTAATGATAACTTATGTATTGTATATATATATATAGGTATATGCATATATATAATATATAATATAATATATATATGTATAAACGTGCATATAATCGATGCTCGCGATGTCAATTGAAAGGTGTCCAGTTAATAAAGACTGAATAATAATTAAGGAATTGAGTAAACAATGTCAAGTAGTGATTGAAAGTATGTCAATAAAGGCGCGTATAAATAATGAAAGACATACGATAACTTAAATATGATTACTAAAGCTAGATTGTTGAGCACAATTATTGATTTCTATGAGGGACTTTCGGGAGGCGCTGTGTGCCGAGCTCATATCCGCGAACTCGCCCGCCGACTTACCCTTTCGCGGCAGAGTTGTGGCCTCTCCCAGAGACGGTAGCTCTCGCGGCTTCCATATCGGCGAACCTAATTCAAATGAAATTAGAGTGACAGCGTGTGCACGGTTTCTTTTGATTAATCGACATATAAAAGTGGACACGGGGGAGAGTTAGATAGAGAGAGAGAGAGAGAGAGTTAAAGAGAAAGAGATAGAGATAGAAAGAGAGAGAGAGAATCGTGCGTGGGCGCTCGTGTAAGACCATATAGGTTATTTCTTTTTTCATTTTTTTGTTCAGGCATGTAGGCAGCGAACGACGCGACACATATGTGGCGCATAGGCAGAGTATCATATGTGTATATGATATATGTGATCTTGTTGGATGTTGCATAGATCTTGGATGAATCAGGCGAATGCCGCGTTGATCGTATTTCAAGTCGTAAAGCCTTGGCCCTTGTTTTATCGTTGGGGTATAGGTGGTACTTAGTGCCAGATAATTAAGGCCGGGTTTCATACAACGTTACGGCCTTTGTTACTGTACGTGTTATTGCGGTTGATCGATGGTTTGCAAATAGATCGGTTGCACGATCGTTCTAGATCGGATCGATTCGCTTGGGTCCCAGGGTGGATTTAGTTTTGTCGTTTTTTAATTCGTTTCTTACCAAGCTCCTTGATTGTGATCGGCTGATAGTTCTCTGGCTGATGCGACGATTGGATTAGTCTGGCCTGGCTACCGGTACTTCCGGCGGAAATCGTCGAAGTGGTACTCAGTGTTAGATGATTTGGGGTACGACCCAGGTTTGTTTTCTTCTCGCCTAAAAAAGCCTGAGAATCCTCCTCACCCTCGGATTTTGTTCCAGAGTCCATGTCTACCTTGACCTCGCCTGTGTGAAGTAGATTGTTTTTAATCAATGGTATTTAATTTGTTTTACTTTTTTTTTTGGTATCACGGCCAATGACACTTTACCTGAACTATCGCTTATGGTCTTGCTCCTGGAACGGAAGGTCGTCTGCTGTGGCTGATTGGATGCTGGTTCTTCAAAATCCTTATCTTCCGAACTCTCGTGATCTACGGCCTGTTTGGATTGGCTGTATTTTCTCTTAACGTTGTGCGGATTGGTCATCATTTGCTGCTTCACCGTCTTCTTTGACAAGGTTCCGGTTCCGGGACCGGTCCCATTTCCGTTCTGTGTCTGACTCTGACCTATGGGCTTTTCGAACTTCTCTACGTGTCCGGTTGACATACGAGGAGAAATGGATATCGGCGGCTGAGGCATATTTTGCTTTGTCGAAGGGATACTCATGTTTCGTACAGACTCCCGGATTATCTGCCGGATTGTCTTGAGGAACGCGTTTCTGAAGTCCGTCGTGCTGCGTAGAAAGTTTTTTCAAAATGTTTTTGATTTTTACATTTTATACGTATTTAGTAGAAAATTTATGAACGATTCAATCTTACCTGTTAGACAACACGTAGACTTTTTCGGAACGTCTCTGTAATTGACTTCTCAGGTGAATCAATTCCCACAGGAAGTGCGATTCCATGTCTTTCGCAGAACTGGCCCTGACCTGAACCTCTGTCACAGGAATGAGAACCTGATAGCGGATAATCTCGACCTCGCTGGAGTTCGCTTTAGTGGAAACTCCCTGTCGAGAGAATGATAAAAATAGCAAAACACAAGGGATAGGGGGCACGGAAATTCTTAATTGCACAGAGAAGACGTTTTAAAATAATCCAAGGCTTTTTACTCACCATGAGCTTCTTCTTCTGTCTTAATCTCTCCTTACACAAAAACACTACGGCGGACTTGAACACAAAGCACATGGCGTGTAATTCAAGTCCCTTTTTGATTTTGCCGAGGAAATCCGAAATATTGAGCCACTCGACGCCACCGTAATAAAGTAAATCGCCTGGGCTAAGGTCGATCGGCTGTTTGCACGATTTTTGATGCTGTCTAAACAGATGATCAAAGATGGCGCCATACTCCTCGTGAATTCTCTGCATTTCATTTATGTGCTCAGCCACCTTCTCCATACCCTTAAGAGCCTCTGTAATTTCATATATAGAAAAAGTACAGTAAACTATTGGTAATTAAATTTTTATATTTATCAAACATTCTCAAAAGTTACCAATTAAATGTTGGTGTTCCTCGCTATGCTCGTCCGTGAGATTCCTGAGCTGTTGCAAGAGCAATGGATACTTTAATATTCTCTGAATAGGCTTTATCAGATAAGATTCCAAAGTTGAGGAATGTTGCTGGCGTGGGTTCCTCGCTGATAGAAATTCTTGTAAAGCTTGATTTCCTTCGTCTGCATTGAAATATCAATCCCCATTAAGAATGCATTCAATATTCTTATTTAAAAAGAATAGAAAGGGTCGAAGCTACTACTCACTGGGGTGCAGAACTTTTTGGGCCTTCGAGTGACTGGCGCAGAATGAGCTGTACAATTTGAAGTGATTTACGTAATATAAGAAGGCACTTCCAATGGAAAACAGGACACCCTGTAGTAAGAGAAAATACGATTAGTAATCTCTGTGGTATTATGTAATTAAATAATTAATATAAATTACCTTGAATTGACTCGGATGGTCGAAACTGTTGAAATCCGACTCCATCTCAATCGCATGATCGAGATTCTGGAGAAATTGCCGTTGGAAAGTAACAATTTCCTGGATATTACCAAAAAGCGCGTTTATCTCAGCGTTCGATAAGAAAGTTTCGCGCTTTAGGGGTTCCAGATAGTTTTCCAGCAAATTATTTAAATTCTACAAAACAAACGAATCATTAAGCAACCTTAATCATTTGTCTAATTACAAAAATAATTCAAATACCGACCTTTACGTAAGTCCGTTCAGTCTCGATCAATTCTAAAATCACCTTCTTCAGCTTCTCAGCGTCACTCAATTGTCGACTCGGCGTTAGTGCCTGCGAGTGGGAACTGACAACACTTCCGGTAGGACTGGACTTCCTGGTTTCTCCAGGAGATCTACAGATACCAGTTACCTGTTCAGCCGTCTTCAAAAGATTCTCAATCTCAAAAGAATTGGTTCTCGATGTCTGCTTCCCGTTCTCCATGTGCGAAACGGCCGAGCATTCCTGTAGTATGCTTTCCTTACCTAATGAAAAATAAAAATTGACATCCCACACCCTTCCAGAGATCATCGATTGATCTGACCACGATTAAAGTCACTAATCAACAATAGATCTTACTCCAACCAGGTGCAGGAACGATCAAACCAGATATCATTTCTTCGCTTATGACAGGTGGATCCGAAGGAGGCGGTGGACACACAAGGCTTTCAATGATGTCATCGGTAACTCTCATTACACCAGAAAGATCTGGTGGTTCGGTTCTCGATGATCTCATCATCATACAAAGGGCTAACTCCTCCTGAAGAACACTTTCCAGATACATCATGTCTAGATCACTGACAATAGCACCATTGATCACCATGATCTCATCGCTCTTGATGATTCCTAAAGAGAAAACAACATCAAGTATTCTCAATTCAGTAATCGTACCCAATAATGCATCAATTAAATACATAGCAGTCAATAAGATCAATCAGAAAAGGACTGTGTATCTGAATCTAGCAAAGAGGCAATCGTCTATTCATATCATAAAAAAATAACAGCGGCCGATTAATGACAGATAAAAGTAATTCTAGCGTGGAGGATCGATAATGACAATGAAAATACACCTGAGCCACGTGTAAACAAGATAGTTCATAAAGCTTCAACGGTAGCCTCGAACGCTTCATCCAGGGCTTTTATGCTTGGTTAAATCGACTTCACGCGACATTGCTCATCCAGTGGTTAGTGAATTATAAAAAAATCAATTCTTAACAGATTCACAAGGTGATACCGTGCACTGTAGCCTTAACGTTATACTTAAACGATTGCTTCTTCGCATTAAAAAGTTATTTTGTTCATCAACTTCTTCTTCTTCTCTTTACTCTTCCTCTACTGACCATTCTGCATGGCGACGCTCTTGTCCTCGACTCTGCTAACATAGCAGCAAAGCTCGTCCTGCCTATCGGAATTCTCAATAAGTTCAGCCTCCACGGAGAAGCCCCACATCTGGTCCAGGGTGTTCCTCTGGAGTTCTACTTGGTAGAGTATCTTGGCGCAGACCTCGACTATCTCGTGGGTATGGAGCTGAATAAATAGGAAAGAATTATTTTTAATTTCAACAAAAACAATCTCGTGAATTTTCCTAGGTGAAATTTTTCATAGGTTATGTATTGCTTTGATGGAGTCTGGATTTTTGTTACTCCAGGTACATCCTTAGAACGTTATGCAGCTGGTACTCACGTAGGTCTCTATCAGATCTGTTCTATGCGGCACGAAATAGTTGTGATCCTCCATATCGCGTCGTTTCTTCACCCTGACAAAATGCTCCATAGGATTGAGACCTTTTCTGCTACAGGCACTTGCCAGGAACTCCTCGACGGACATTGCATCCCGCAGAAATACCGAAACGAGCTAGGAATTCGAATAATCTGTCTTTAGCTACGTCGTAGAATTTTTATCAAGAGAATCCAATTTCATTAATAGGTAGTAATGCGAGTAGCTCCAACTGATAGTGACGATCTAGCATAATAGCTTGATAATTTCATACACGACAATTTATAATTTAATATACGTATTCTGTACGTATGCATTAAAGCGTAGAATCCAGTTGCGGCAGTTATTTATGCGATGATCTTATAGTACAGCCCTTCAATTAAAACTAAAAATAACTGACCTGATTATCCGGCACAGACACCTTGACAGTCTTCTCTTCATCCCTGGAAGAAATCTGCAAGGATCTTCTACTGGAACTACTGTTAGACCTGGAGAGGAGTGGCGGTCTTCTCTTTGTGGCTCCGCGACCTGCCAGAAGATTATTCAGGAGCGACGGACTCCTGGCGCATATAAAAGCGTGGAAAGAGGATACCGTGAAGACCCCAAGTTTGTTCAGGGTCTGCTTCGTTGCCCGAGAAACGTGAGTGAGTAGACTCTACAAAAGAATTAATACCAACCTGAGACTCAGCCATTGAAATTAGAATTTTAATAATTTTAAAGAAGAACAATTGAAGATCATCTTCGGTACCTTCGGATTCGGCAATTCACCGCTCTGAAGACTAGCCATGTAACATCTAAGACGAAATTGTTCACAGTGAAGACGTTCCAGATTCTCTTCCCACTGAACAATCTGATTGTTGATCTGCTGCTTCGTTTCCACGTCGGATACAACCGACTGTTGAAGATCTGCCATGTGCTTCAGCTTATGATCCTTAAAGAGGAAAAATAATATCTTGAATGACTGTCAAAAATCATCTTCAGTTACTTTCTTTGAATTTTACTCACCGATTCTATTGCCTTCTCCAGCCGGAATATTTCCTCCTGTAGAAGATGCAGGGTCCCGGTCTTACCCCGGTGACGAGCAAATGCAGCTGCGCACGCCGAGTGGATGCTGTTCACCCAATTCTCAAGTTCCACTTGACACGGTGCCTAAAATAAAAATGTATTTTCGTATAGGGACCCGATAACTACGTCATTCCAAGTGGGCAAAGACCCTTTCCAAAGAGAGATCCTTGATTCGCAACCTAATCGCGCTTCCTCTACCTGGAACAGATAGGCATCCCCGAAGGCAGTGCTCAAGCAGAATATATAGTCCCTCTTAGGATGCTCTGGTATTGGCTGCATTATGGCACCGTCCACGATAATCAGATGCTTTGGCGCCGTTTCCACAGCTCTGCTCTCATGAGAATCACAAGGGTAAAAGAGCAACGTCGTACCCTTAAGACAAACCCAGTAACCCTTCCATCCCCGTTTCCTGGCCAGCTCGATCTGATGCTTCTTCCTCAGCAGCCACTTCTTCACGCTTAGAAATCTACACGGAACACATACATAATAGAAATGTATCTCAATGACATCAATGACGGTACATCATTAAATATAGTAAAATGTTTTAAAATATTTCTACCCAGCTTTCCTCACTGCTCCAGTGCAATTAAAGGATGCTGCGGCTGTACCAGTTTGCTTTCCACGATAGGGTGAATTAATGACACTTTCACCATCGTCATCGTCGCTCACTGCAGTCGTCAGAGACATTCGGTCGTCGTCAGACATCTGCAAGAACAATTTAATTGAATATAAAACCAAAATAATGTCAAGTCACACTTTTTTAAATTCTCGAAAATGTTCAGGATATAAGAAGAGATTAAAAGAAGAAGATAAACCGTAAAAGATTTCACGGTAAACTTCTTTGACCTGGTAAAACTTACGACTCTCTTGAGAAAGTCAGCATTGCAACTATCTGCTGTCATGTGAGGATGATAATGACAGTAGCATCCTTCCTTGAGGAGCTTCATGTTCCTCTTTGCGGTACCGTTGATCTTGAACATGATCTCCTTCTTGGCAATCTTCAGACCGTCTATATATTTCTGGGCCCAAGTGTTCAATGCCCCATTGATGATTTTTAATAATTTGTAATAATAACCTTCCCCAATACCCGGATTCACTTTATCCTCGACACTCTTGCAATTGAACCAGTACAGCTTCTTCGTCTCGTTGATACAGATAACGCTTATCGTATGTCTCTTGCAAAGGCAGAAATACTTTTTGCACTGCTTATTATGAAGTGTCGTAAGATCCGTGTAACTACTGCTGGGATTCAGCAAGTCCAGAGAACTATTGATACGAGACGTGGACCATCCTGGCTCTACCATCATTTGATTTTGACTACAAAGAACCTACGAGATCTTCACAAGACGCGTGGTCTCGCTGCATCTTGCCAAATGCAGCATCCCTCTAAGAACATCGTCGACTCGAGGTAGATCCTTTTTTCTTTTCTCTTAACAATTTATATCTATTATCAGTACTGTTTACCGACAACTATCCACTTTTGCGGGACGACTGAATTTACATTTAGATTCCCTAACGATCGATACCATCACGGAAACTGGCGTCGTGACGCGTGATCTAAATTCTTTTTTTTTTCTTCCCTCTCTGTCCCTCTTCTTCTTCTATGTATGTAACTGCTCTCTTTTCTAACGAGTGACGCAGACACTCTGCTTCTGGTTTATTCAACCAAGCAGGTTAACGCACTAATTAACGCGATAGGAATCTCTATTCAAATGAAAAGTTCACTATCCTCGCAGCTTCCGGTTTCCTCTTGGTCGCAGGTAGACAAATCTCCGCAGTATTATATCACGTATACGTATGAATTTCAATAAAACTTAGTGCACGTACAGTCTCTTCTTCAATTCCTTTATAGAAAATTCCCGCGACGAACCGAGCTTTAAATTGGATTAATTTCAAAATTTTCTATCTCTCGTCAAATATATATTCAGCTTCTCGCGATTTCTGCCAATTACAAATAGACCGGATGATTGTTTCCTTGTTGCGCGTAAAATTCATACGAATGTATCATTCGTCAGGCTTATCAATTCTGGAACCAATTCCGATATCATCAATTCCCAGAATACACGCCAAGCGCATATCACGAATGTACAGCTCAAATAGAATACGAATATTATTTCGGCTCTGCGCATCTTACGCGCATTATTCCAGCTACTTTGTTACCCTTTTGCGCCAATTTGACCATAACCCGTTATCTTTTATCACTGTCGCGATGTATATACACGTATTAGCCAGAACGTTTAAGCTTTCTCGTGTTCTATTACTTGGCTCTTACGAATAAATATATAGAATTATGAAATATCATATAGAAATTGACTCTCCATATAAAAATAATGTACGTATATCGTTTCCTTTCCTTCGTGTGACTCAACGTATTACACGAGTTTTTCCCTTCTTGGTTTTTTTTGCCATTCACTTTAAATATTCTCCTTCAAAATTTCTTTCAACCTTCTTCTCTTCGTTAGTCGATTGATACAACACGATTCTACGCCCTTATCGTACGCGGCTGATTACGAGTGTTTTTTTGGTTTAATTTCTTACGTCGAGATACTTAATAATTATTCACAGCACGAGCAATCGCACAATTCCTGACAATCTCAGCCTGAAGATTATTTCAAACGGTTCATTTGAATTCGAAATATTTCTTCTTTCTTCTCTCTTGCATCCTCTTTCCCTCTTGACGCCTCACGGAGGTTTTCCCATTTTACAGGAATTCACATAAATTCATTAAACCTAACGCACTTGACTCTCTCAGCTTCCTCATCACGATACTCTTCTTGATCCTGAATCCCAAACAATCCCTGGTGCACACTGACTTCACTGACTATTCAAGCAGTCAAAGAAAACCAGACGATTCTTCTTCCAGGATAAAAATTCCGATTCACCATTCACAATCAGGATACGAAGAGGTATGAATAAAATTCAATTCAAAGTCGATCCAACCTCAGTAAGTTCATTACCAAATAAATCAACTAAAATGAATAAAATAAAAACATGTAATGAAAATCCACCGATAACACTGTCTTAAAAATCTATACTTTTTTTTTACTGATAAAGTTCAAATCCGACCTCGTTTCAGGTCCTGAGTCGACCTTGATCCTCTTCAGCGATTGATATAAATTTTGATTAAAAGTTCCCACGTCGTTTTTCTTTCTTATCTCTTTTTCTCCGTCTTCCTTGACCTGAACGAGAATTATCGTGTGATATTAATTAAAATCCCCGTGAGAATTAACCGACGTAACAACAACGTGTTTATGATTTTATTAATCGCAAGCGCCTCTCGTGGAAGAACCACCACCATCCCTCCTGTATCGTAGTCGTAGTTCCAATCCACGTCTCCATTCTGGTAACCATGAGCCACGCTTTTAAACCATTATGTACTCTCTCTCTCTCTCTCTCTCTATTTGAAAGGAAAAAATAAAGAGAAAATAAGTCACCCAAACGGGCCAGTGGTTTAATAAGATTTGTTCCTTATCGGCAGCTGGTGACGAATATAACGTAGAGCGCCTTTTCGAGTCTGCAGCTTGGAGTGTGCTTTGCTTCAGACTGTCGGAGAACAGGGAAGAGCTTTGCTTTGCTAGGGGAATCAATACCTGGTTCCTGTTGGGGTTTCCAGGGAGTCCTGGTGGGGTTGTAGGGGTAAGAGATATACGAAGGAGGGAGTCAGATCAGGAGTGGGGTGTCACAGTATATAGTTCCTGCTACTACTGCTGCCACTGTTCGCCTGCGGCTCTGCCCCAGTAGGGGGTGGAAAGTGCGGAGGTTACGAAAGGGGACCGTGAGGATGGTTAAGGGTGGGAAATGCGGCTGTTGCGAGGACACTGCCGCTACGATACTCGTGACGTAGCCTACGAGACTTTTCGAGGGTGCACTCTGCGCTCTTTGTACAACTTTAAATCTCAAAAATTTCACGTAGTCTAGATTCCTTTCGTTCCATGGCCTCGTATTTCCCACTTTCAACCTCCACATTTTTCTCAACAATGCCACGCATCGTGTCATTAAAAATCCATGCGGTAGCAGCGAACGTTTTTCCTTCTTCGTCGTATGAAATTATGTATCACAGCTTTCGAGTACCGCAGATAAAATTGTTAACGTACAAAATTTTTCTTTCGTGCACCAAGCTCATTTCTTTCTCCCTAGCACATACCGATTGGAGGGGGGTTGGTTTTGTACGTGGGGTAAATTCGCGAAATCCTAGACATGCGCATGCACCTGTTGGCAACCCTCCTCCTATCCGACCCACTGATAAAATAACGTCGGCACCGATATATATCGCATTTCCGTAACAAAGCAACAAAAACAACCAACCAACCCCACCCAAGCCCGTTTTCTCAGTGGGCTTTGGCACAGTCGCCAGATAGGAATGGCTATGAAATACTCGTAACGTCGAACCAGGGTCACTAGGTTATCGATGTTCTCCACTTCCAAAGTTCCTTCCAGCATACTCATCCTCTGGAATTACATGCTGGCTCCCCTGGGTACGATGGGATCCTACCACCCACCAGGCGTCACCCGACAAAAATTTATTGGAGGTTCCTTTTCAATATTTCTTGAAATTCCTTCCAGCCTCCGATACTATAATCCATAACCTGGTTTACCCTTCTACGACTGTCTTCTCGGTGACGTTACCAAGGACGCTTACAAAATATAAACGAGTAAGGAAAGAGCATTGTAAATTAAGAGGATCGAACGTGGATGAGATATTACTGAAGGAGATCTTGAAATTGGAGAGTTAAGGTCAACAGCCACCCCTGACTCACCTCCGAAGACGTCAAGTAGCAGAGCCTCGAGTCGGTACTCTCCAGGGAAGCTTGTTGCACGATACCATATCTGCCATCCCTGTCGGACATGTAATCCGACCTGACGCTGTCCTGCCTGTCGAAGGTACCCCTGGAAAGTCATAGGAAAAGTTATTAGTCGTCATTGTCTAATCAGTTAGACTCTCAATATTACTTTGAGCAACTTCTCTCTCACTGTCAATTAACAAAAGACTGACACAGGCCGTGTAAAGAGGTTAATTCATAGAAACGGTACAGAGGGACGAAAGAGGAAGACGGCAAAGTTACGTTGACAGACAAAACGTCAAATAATTGGTACAGTAGAGAAATAATGAACTATTGGGAAAGATTAATGGACGTAAATTATATCATATGTATTATACCAATAATTTGGAATTTTATCCAATCATAATAGCCGCTTTTATAAAATTTGTCGCAAAAGTTTAATTAGCTAATTCTGAACTTTCATAGGAATAGGATTATTTTTCGTACTTGGGAGTCATAGCGGCCCCTTTCGAAAATCGTGTGCGAGGAACCTTTCTCGAGGCTGCTAATTCAATGGTCGCGTCGCCTTTCCTGTCCGATGAAAATATATAGAAATATATTTGGTGAATGAAAAAAATGGACTCGCAGAGGTTTCGCGCGAAAGCAATGCGCGAGCCTCGCTGAAAAATGTGGTAAAAGTGAAAAGATTGCGACACAATGGGGGGTAGGAAGACAATGAAAACAATAGAGAGGTGGGGTAGGGCATGAGAGGGGGATCTTTTTCTTTTCTTTCTTTTTCTTTACCAAACTAAAGAAAGAAAGAACGTTGGGGGGACTTAAGGATAAGTATGCATTGTGAAGAGAACAGGTCACAATTTAC
This sequence comes from Trachelus troglodyta, assembly GCA_030142635.1. Taxonomy (NCBI): domain Eukaryota; kingdom Metazoa; phylum Arthropoda; class Insecta; order Hymenoptera; family Cephidae; genus Trachelus; species Trachelus troglodyta. Next base: position 240,683 of record JARQTJ010000836.1, on the reverse strand, counting down.
ACCGTATCCGTTCATGGATGCAAGGAACTATGATCCCACGTCCTTTTGCATTTTAATGAACTAAAGAGGATTGCAGAGATTTGAGAAAAATTGATAAAAAGGCATATCTTACACTTGGTGTCTGATGAAAAAAAGTCATTTGTTAAATAAGTTTCTCGTATAACAGTTCTCTTTCTCGTTTACTTTTTAACTAGAAAATTCACTTACTTTGCCCATCCATACACCCCATAATCTCGCGAATGTACGAATGATTTTAATTTTACACTAGACTATAAGAGTAACACAGTACTTTTGAGAAGTACTGGTTAAAGGACATATAAGACAAATCTCACCTTTGTTCCAAGGAATCAGTTCTATTTGACTTGTAACCACTGTCGTTCAGGCTGCCCTCGTGTCTCAGAGATGGTAGCGAGTCCCAGGGTGATTCTCTTTTGTGCCCGGAATAAGCAGGATTCATGGAACTGGATGCACCGGAACCAAGTGTCGAGCTTCCGGATTGCCAGCCATCCGAGTGCCGGAACCATTGAGCCCTAGCAGATTCGCCAATGCAACTGGCACATCTGTTACTCAAAACAAGATATGGCTGAGGTGTTAATTTAAAGTTAATTACTGAGACATTAAGTCTGATTAATCTACAATGAAATACCTTGAATTATAATCGCTTAGATATCCACGATCACGATCAAGATCACGTTCTCTTTTTTCTCTGATAATCTCATTCCTGTCGCTGTAGTAGCCATCGCGATCCTTACTGTTCTGTCTCTCGTTACAGTAGCGATAGGACAATGGAAGCGTAGATGATTTATTGCTGCTGGATCCTATTCGAATAAAGAATAAAAATCCACGATAAAAAAAACCAAATAAAATAATACATCAAAAGCTCCAAACAATCTTAAACTATCGAACTTACGTCTACGCGAAACGTGCGGCGTACGTTGAACGTTCAAAGGAATATTTTCAGCGAATTCTGAAAATAATATAAATCAATAAAAAGATTCATGAAAAATTATATTAAAAAAGAAACAAATTAACTTAGTCTTATCCACGATATTCACCAAGATTTTCCATACTCTGAGTGAGCAAAGCTTCGAACGTATGAAGACTGTAACTTTCAGCGTCCATTCCTTTGGCAAGTGTATTCCTGAGGTGCATCTCGTATTCAAGAAGAAGCCTACTGGTAGGACTTCCTGGTGTAGACACCGACTGCATGTTCTGTTGCTGATATGTTTGACCGTTGTTACATCGTCTGGAGTTGCAATGATTCGATTGCTCCATGTCGGAATTTCCATTCGACGAGCTCGGAGTTGTCGCGTAGCATTGGTTGTCGAATATCACGTTGTCCGAAGGCGGCGACATGTCACCTGTGCACCGATTACGTTCCATGTCCAAGTACGTCCTGGTTCTACCACCTGGAACAGAGAGACTTCGCGATGAAGAGTTGGCAAACAAATTTTCAATAAGCATCTAAAGATAACGAGGACAAACAATAAAATAAATTAAGTAATAATTTACCAGTATACTGTCTTCCCATGTCGTGAGCACTTCGTGAACCCTGAAACTTGTTGTTGTACGAGCTTCTGTAAGGATTCGAGTAGTTTTCATTCTCAGCCTCGGACATGTACTTCTGATTGTTATTGTTAGGATGATAATGATAGCTGTGATGACTGTGCCTCTTTCTAGTCATTTCAGGAGACGTGACAGGACTATCGATACTAGACATGGGTTTCAGCATTCTCTTCAGAGTATTGGAATCCAAGCTGATTCCACCGTTTTGAGCATTTTCAATTCTCATGTCATCGGTGCTCTTGCTCTTCGACTTTCTACCGTTATGATTATTGTTCACTATATTGAATATATTTCCATTCTGCATTTCCAATTCGGTGTAGTCTGCTGACTTTGTGTGATGAAGTTGTTCCTTGCGCATTGACTTGTTCTGCAACGTTCCACCAGCCTGTGTACCCTCGGACTTCAATGTCTCCCTTTCAGTTCCATTCTGCTGAGTCGACGAGTCCTGACTCTGTTTCTGACCCTTTTTTGGAGAGATCGTTGGACCCTTCTCTTCGGGACTATCAATCTGTAACGGAAAGAATAATAAGGAGGTGAACTATAGAGAAAGCCTAGAGCTACGAAGGCAATAAAAAATAACAGACAACTGGTACGTGCCTGAGAACCAACTGTAGCCGTGCCAATTGCCACGTTTGCTGTTTTTGGTGTTGTTTGACAGGTCTCATTTTGCTGTTGCTTTTCCTTCTGCTTGATCGAGTCTCCGCTCTTCGCCGTCTTCCCGGGTGTGGCATTCGCATTGGTCACATTGTCGTAGAGTGACGCGCTGGACGTAGCCGCTGTAATTTTATCTCGTCCAGGTGTCATCTCCATTTCAGTCGAGCGAGCCATGGTCCTTGGTAACGTGGAGGAACCGCCTGGATAAAAAGCATTAATAAAAGTGTCAATTAATAATACAAAAAATGGATAAACGACACTGGATACCTAGTGATAACTATCTGTCAGAAATATTCATAGAATCAATGCAGAATCCGAGTATCCTGACGAGATACCATACATCCATTACAGCTCTATTAATTACCCGATAATTAGAAATTGATCCATTCCATAAACTTGTATATAGCACATAAATATCTACGACCTATATATAATACATATTATATATAAAACCCAATTACGATATCCAATCAGTAATTTCTATCGAGTACTCTTATACGCTTTTACCTGTACGTAACGTCAGAAAGATATAAAAATGAAATTTTGATATCTTACCGCAAGTACCTCTGTATCTAGGGTCTTGACTACGCAGCCGTGCAAATTGTTCCGGGGTCATACAAGTACACTGAGGTTCTCTTGATCTGCTTGGTGAGGCTGGAGTAGATAGAGTCTTTCTCCTTGTCTTGATCTTTTGCTTGTTCGGCGGTTCCAGCTTCAAGGAATAGGACGAGGAGGCCTTCCTGGAGAACTTGAAGGATGGCGACTAAAAATCAGTAAGAAAAAATTGTAGAAAAGTAACGTCGTATTCTAAAAAATTATCCAGCATTCTTTTAACCGAACTACAAACTCACACAGCATTCGCGAAACTGTTTAGCATCGATCGGTGAGGTGAAGTTCAGTCCCCAAGTGTCGTTGGTCATTGTGTCTTTCCAATAGACAAAGCACTCAGATGCTTGGCCAATTCTTGTACCTTAAAAAGACAGAATATTAAACTAGGCCAAGTGGTTAGCAGATACTGAACTTGAAAAGAATAGACAGTTTCAATAACGAGTACTTGATGGCTTTTATTTTTTAAAAAGAAAATATATTCCATTCTGTGCAATTGGTTGTTAGTATTTTTTTTCCACTGACAATATAGGTCTGGTCAGCTGGTAGTTTATTTGGGTTATCGAAAAACTTATTACCTGGCTGTACAAGTCGCACGTCCAGGATCTTGTCCACCTGACTATTGTAAGCCGTGATATGGAAGATGCACTCAGGTGAATCCTGCACGCAGGTAATGTTCACAGGGACCAGGTCTTCTGAGATTTGCTGCCACTTTACAGTTCCGGCGCCACTTGCGCTCACGTGAAAAACTTCGGCCCAGAGTCTGAAATCCCTCGACGTTATACAACATGATAGAGTTTTATAAGATTACATATTAATTATTTTTATACACATAGGTAAAACGGTAACAAATATTTATCTTGTTTAACAAGTAATAACTATTACGTTGAACAATGTCTTTTGCCTTTACCAATAGCACTCTACGTTTTACAGATTCTTACAATTATCTTATACCGCCCGGTGTCTATTTGAAATTCTTTTTTTTCCCTCAGGTTATCTATTACACATTTTATCTATCTACAGTATCTAGCGTGCACAGTCGTTGAGAATCTTTAATTTAAAAATATTATTATAATATAATTCAATAGAAATCATTCTACTGTTTATTTTAGTTAATAGGCCTTACGTCGATTCTAAATAGAAAAATGCAGAGCATGCAAACTAGCTTTAGAATTATTTTCATTTTCTTTGCATATTATCTCTGCACCGTAGCATGGTAAGAAAGTGCAACTACAAGCAATTCCTAAAGCATTTCGTGCACTGCAGAAATGAAAGTGTAAAATGAAATGAAAAAAGATTGATTTATCTGTGACAATGAAGAATAAACAGGAGTGAAGAATGGTCGAGTGAATTTGATTGGTCGAGAAGAGATTTGATCTGTATAAAAACCATCAAGAGGAAGTGAACAAAAAAATTTAATCAAGTACCCTAAATTAACAAAAAAAAGGACATAACCAGTAATTATCTGTTACCATAGAAAACCCGACGTTAACATTGAAAGTTCTGTTTACCAAATATGAATAAAGAGAACAAATACCAATAAAGTAAGAAAATGAATTCCAACGACTCAAAATGATTCGACTAATATCCAGAATCACTCACTTAGAAATGCATCAATAATAAATGTCAAATGTCAATTTTCAGGTAAATTAATGCATTTCAACTGAACAGTCCTGCATATTATTGATATCTAGACATAGTTAACGCGATGCATTGGCGCGTATTGTAACGTGACCGTAACAATCGAGGGCCGCCGAGTGTGATGAATGGACGAAGGCGCGAATGAAAGAGAAAGGGATGAGGGGAGGAAGGAGAGAGAGAGAGAGAGAGAGACATAGCAAGTAGTCATAATGCATCGGTAGACAGTCTATCTGAGTATAGACACAATAGTCATGTGATCAGGTACAGTAGAGAGATTGTAATATGGTCGAATTCGAATGAAATGGTTGAATGGCTGAATGGTATGGTATGCGCACCTCTTCCTCTCTCTTAAGCTTCCGCACCTGAGCAAGTGACCAGTGTCGCCCCTGCGGCCTCCACCGGTGCCTACGCCGCCCCTGGCACCGGCCTGCCATGGCGAATCTTCGTAACGGTACGCCTTTCTTATCAAGGGTGCGCAGCTGCAGGACAGCTTGTTGCCCATTTTATACTTCAACTTCCAGTTTTCTTTGCTTCTTCTTCCTCTTCTTCTTCTATCTTTAGGACGCCTCCACTTTATTTGCTTCTTGATCACCCTGCTTTTGGTTCCTTAGGATCTTAACAGTCGGTTTTTCTTTGCTGGATATAGTTTGCTTGAGTTTTTCTATTTTTTTTTAAATATATTCCTGACCTTACGTTTCTGCGAGTCTCTTCCGGTTCCTGTTATTATAATCCACTGATATCTCCTCCGTATCACGCTCTCTTTATTTGACACTGTGTATATTTTAGTTTTCGATTTTGGCACCGAAGCTATCACCTGTTCGGTGAGTCTATTTTCGTTTTTTTCTTGTGTTTTCTTGGTTTCTTGGGAAGCACTGTAAACAGGGAGTGGTCCCCGATCAGAGAACAGAAGAAGATATCTTTATTGTCACATCATTGCTGCCTCCTGAGATTATCAGCTTCTCCGTGGCATCATCGCTGCGAACAGATATTTTCTTGTGTTAAAATAAATATTTTTAAACAAAGAAATAATTTTTTAATACCGTTTACCATTATCGTTCATTCAACATCTACTTTGACTTCATCATTGGCTAACAATAAGTTTCTGAAGTAAATTTACAGTGATAGAAAGTCATCAGCGACAGCATAGCTGCTCTTGCTTCTTTTTACACTCAAGTAATAACATCCTGGTGCATCCTGCTACACAAACCGGGTCGTGCACGGTCGTTCAGACCCAAATACATGGAACCAGTCGACAAGACCAGTTCACCCAGGTCACAGATGCAGAGGATTGAGATTGAGACTCAGGAGAACCAATATGACTTTCATGAAATATGAGAAAAACATCACAAGTCATATCCACGTCTCCAGGATGAAGAATTCCTTATCCAGCTGCAGAAACGCAAATCAAATGCCTGATATGTTAGAGTCACGTTAAAAGTCATCAACGCTGTCGATTCAAAGCAGACCAATTCGAATTTCAGCTTAATTGCATTTAATTGATTTTCATTCAGTCCACCCTGGCGAACGCCAACCCCTCAGAGACTCCCTCCACTTTATTTACCCTATTGAACAGGAAGCCGTTCCCTCCGATTTACGAACCCCTACTAAAACTATTTTAATAACGCTCCTGGAAAGTATTTTCATTCTTCAAATACGCGACATCGTTTTCACCCTTATGAAAGAGAACGCCCAATCCTAGATCTCTATAGACAGACCATCACTGCAACCAGATGCTGAAGAGTACACGAGACAGAGTATCAACAACCGAAGGGTAACAAGGGTTAATTTCCAACAAGGGTAGTTTCCGTTCATAATGCACGTGCCTATCGAAGAATATTAATAACGTAAAGTAGAATAATTCATAAGAAAAAGATTTCCTAAAAAAAGATAAATAAATATATAAAAAGAGAGTACGTCATCCAGGCATGAAGAGCGAAGTTAACACAGCCAGGGGTGACTGAACTGAGGCAAAGGACGAACGAACCAAGTCAGCCTCTGGTCCAGATCAGAAATCCTCTTTACAGTATCCAAGAGATAATTCCATCAATCGGTTCTTACGTTCCCAGGTAGTATCTATATATAAGGATCTCATCGCAGCTACGTAGAGGAAGATGCTGAGGTAGAGGCAGTTGATCTAATAGAGAGCAAAGGGTGAGTGAACGTGGTAGACAGGAAGCCAGTGGCAGGCTTGGATTCTGATTACGAGCTAGGGTAAAGTAGGTACCTATGAACGTGGGTGAAAAGACCTTCCTAAACACTATATCGATTTCGAACAACCCCTTCCCTCCTCCTCCTCCTCCACCTACTCCTCCTCCTTCACCTACCCTGGAATGCGGTTACCTATCACCTCCTAAACGTGAATATTGCAAAAGGTAAACCTCGATAGATTCCTTAGGCGGATCCACATTGTTTATCCATCCTCTCTGTATACGCCATCCTTTCCTACTTTATTTTATCTCGTTCCATCCACATTATCTTCGACCCAAATGGACCCTTTTCGGGAGGAAGACTCCACGACATGGGCGGGTACCGTCCACACGTAGATGCCGGCTCCTTCGCTTGTCGATACGATGCAACGCAATTTCATGGATATAATATCAAAGATCATTCGGATTAGGTATTTCACTTATCATTTGCTTTTTAATATATGGATCTATTATATATTTATAATTATAAAACTCACGTATACTACAGCTGGGTATGTTTGTATACTTTGATTTGCTTGTTTTAACCACGGTGCATTCGCCCCGAATTTTATTTGAATCAATGAACGATATCGCGACGAGTCTGGTACTACAATAAAACTGGGGTTGTGTATCCACAATTCTAGCACGGCTCAGCGACTTTTAAAGGTATCCCTACGTCGGCCTTGATAGGTACTTTAAATAAATGGAAGAAATTCTATTAGTACGTTTTTCAAGAGCCTCCAGGATCCTGAGAAGCAGACGTTACCGGCTGGTAGACAATATGTCAGTTTAGTGGGTTGTAACGTAGGGAATAAGTATAGAAGCATCGTCTCCTGGGAATGAAGGAATAATCGATTTTTCCATTTAAAAAAATACACTGGAAACTAGACATTATAATGGATTGAAATCAGACAGTCAGACACTTTAAAGTAATTCGGTATAAATGTGAGAATTACTTTGATATACCCTTTAAGGAATAGTAAAGCATTTCTCTATTGAATAATGAAAATGCACAGGGATACTTTACCACGAGTGTTGGAATAATTCCGCTTAGGGGTTGACAAATTCACACTTTCTCTCACTTATTTATACTGGATACTAAGGGTTGATCCTCGTCCAAAGGTTTGTGTAAACTGAAGAGGCGACACAACGCGACACAGGGATGATGCACAACAACATAGAACATCGCGCAGAGACAAGAACCGGAAGAAAAACCGCCAAAGTATTGCTGGCTTCTTTCGAGAGAACTGTAGTGGTGAATTAAAAGAGACCAAAAAAAGGATTAAACAATAAATAATAAAGGATGTAAAATGGTACTCTCCGCCCTTGTCAAAATATCACATCACTCTGTGAACCCACCGTAGCTCCGGATAAGAAATCGCGTCAGGACTCTCGAAGGGTATGTGAACCGTTAAGGTACGTTAATTCAAAATTTAAAGATGGCCAAGTTCACTTTCGATAACGTTTTCCCGGTTACGGCATCGCCGTACTCTCGCGTGAATTCATCTCCCACGTAGCCATGGATACTGCAGATCGGGGAAGGCCTGGCCCCGAATGCGCCCCTAGCCGAAAATGTCGATATCCCTGCTGCGCCCGTGATGCGCCCATGCAGTTCGACACTCTTTTACACAACGTATTAAACTCACGACACTCCTGGAGCCGATCGCGAAACGATCCACGCCCCTACGATCGGCCCGATAGAGATCGGGGCGGATTCCTCAACGTTTTCCCAGTTTTTCCCCTGTAAATTCAACGTATTCGACTTACCGTGAGGCGGATGGGGTGGTTCGTGCCTATATCCAGGCGTAACCATGGCGATCAACGATCGATCCGGGACTTGCGCTCTTCTACGCTTACCCGGAGAGTTTAAAGAGGGAGAGAATTTCGCGCATCCCCTATACTATCACACCATCCTCGCGAAAACCAACCCCTAACCTTCTACACTTCCTTCTTCCCGTCGTCATCCTTCTATTCTAACCTATCGTATACATCTAGCTACATATGTATACGTATATAATACCTATGTCGCCTCGTACCACTCCGCACCCTAAACTCTACACCAGCCCCACGTCCATCTCGTCCTCGTCGCCTCTTCCTCTAGCTTATTACCATCGTACTCTGTCACCTGAAGAGAGAAAAAGTTCATCATTCGAATGCATATTGAAACTGCAACCGTCTCAAAAGACAGACCTACGTTCTCCTTGGAGAAGAGATTATCCTGTTCCTTTGACATTTCTAGACTTTATTAGGATTTTAGGATTTACGGATATTAGGATACTCTAAGATGCGATCATGGATTGGATAGATTTTTCAGAATTATTTCTTACCTGGAATCTGCATACGGATGTTCCATTCACTTCCGTTTGCAAAGTGGGACGCCGATGAAAAAGAAAATGTCTGAATGTCACTTTAAAAATAGAAACTACGTGATACCTGTTGATAATTTCTCTAGATTACGTAGATCTCAAAATTGTTTCAAGTATTGAGGAAAGTTCTGCTACTTATGTTATCTTTGAATAAGTCTTTGTAAGCTTATAATGGCGTTAAGGGGTTTAAATACGCAAGGAATTATTCTACTTGTCAACTGGCACTTACACTTTGAAAGTTGGCGCTACCAGATGAAGAGTTCACTAATGTCAACTAGCATGGCCGACTACAAATTTAGTATAGTTGATCAGTTTAAATTTATAGGTATGATTTCATAGAGTCTGATGCATTTTGATTATGTAAATAGAAAAGTAAATGTATGATTTCTTATAGCATGGGGGTATTGAAATATCTATTGCATTAATATAAAAAAAAGGACAGTAGAAGAGCCAACTAGTATCTACTCGGGAATTCGGTTGCAACTTTATGCAGTTTATTGACATGAAATCTGTAGTTTCATAATTAAATTTCGTATGTACTTTATAGTTTCCAAATTCTTAATTATACTCTGCGCTTTCTGTTAGCTACTCGCTCTACCTCGTTGTGCATAACTTATAAAATACTGTATATAACATAACATAACATAACCTTGCTATCGTAACGTTGGGCTAGATTTATTTTAGAGTACTTATTTATCCTGAAGAAATGTGGAGCACTGGGATTAGGGTATTCAACAGGAAGCCTGTTTTACGGGCTTCTCAGCTACGATATTTGGCTAGGCTGTCAGTGAAGTACAAGGAAAATCCAGAGGATAAAATGCAGGCTTGGCAGATACATTCTTATGGCGATTTGGATGAACTAAAATTGTCTACTATAAGGATGCCAGTTATAACAAAACCAACAGAAGTTTTAATCAAAGTTGAAGCTTCTAGTGTCAATCCAATTGACGTGGCTATGATGAGTATGTAAAATAAGAATTTCATGTCACAGCTTTGTATTATAATCACATTTTTTTTCAGAAGGATACGGTGCTACGGCATTGAATCTTATGCGTAAAGCAAAGAATGTGAATAATATCAACAGCTCAGGTATTGAGTTTCCTTTGGTTATGGGTAGAGATTTCTCTGGTGTGGTTGTTTCAAAGGGTCATGGTGTTGGGGAAAGACTCAAGCTGGGTGACAAAGTCTGGGGTGTTGTTTCGATAGAACAGCAAGGATGCCATTCCAGTCATGTTGTTGTTGATAACAGTATGGTAATGATAGTATTTTAAAATCTATTAAAATAATAGAATTTTTTATATGAACATGATATTTCTTTAAGGTAAATCCAAGACCTGAAAACTTGTCATATATTGAAGCAGCCAGTATATTGTATGCAGGCCTTACTGCCTGGTCTGCCTTATGGTGGTGCGGTGGCTTATCTTATAAAACTTCCATCGCTACTAGAATGAATAGAAGAATATTGGTTTTGGGTGGATCTGGTGGCGTAGGCACTTTAGCTATACAGCTCTTGAAGGCATGGAACATGCACGTTAGTATCTTGTCATACAGGTTATCCACTCTTTGTGAATTCAAGTATATTAATTTAAAAAGTGTTTCGCTCTTCATACGATTTCAGGTAATAACAACGTGTAGCAGCGACGCAGTAAACGTTTTGAAAAAATTGGGTGCTGACGTAGTCATAGATTACAAGCAAGATGATGCAGATACAAAAATATTTGACGAAGGCCCGTAAGTTAATTTTAAAAAAATGATAAAAAGATAAAGATATTTTAATTTTTGTATATATTTGTAGGTACGACATAATTTTGGATTGTTGCAATCAAGGAATCGAACATGCCAAAGCCAAAGGATATCAACATGAAAGTTACGTAACATTGAATTCTCCTCTTCTAAAAAATTTGGATGAGCACGGTTTGATCGGTGGAATGATCAGGAATGTTAGTGATTTCTGTAAACATAATTTTCCGAAAGCAGAAAACAAGAGTACGCTAAGATGGGCGTTTTTCACACCTTCATCGGAGGGTCTTAACATGATTCAAGAGTTTGTAGAAAATGGAAAAGTAAGAAAGACAGCTATGTAAATATGAGTTAAATAACAATTGATAGTTCATTATTTAATATTCTAAATTACAGCTTGTACCAGTCGTTAAAAAGGTTTATCCCTTTCAAGAGCTACCAAAAGCCTACGAACGGGTATCGCTAGGACACTTGCGTGGCAAAATAGTAATCGACATGAAGTGATATACTTTGTAATAAATAAATTGTTTATTGTATAATAAGAGTTCATGAATTATCATTTCCTTTTACTAGCAGCTCTTTGTAATTCTAGCAAATTGGTGACTAATACATTATTACCTAATCCCACTTTATTTCTGACTTCTAGCCAAGTATCCACAGCGATGGACGTAGCTCTTTCTGCACCGTTGCTTAAAACCTTCTCTAAATACTGGGGTTCTTTAATTAACTGATTTATACGTTCTCTAATCGGAGTCAATTTTTCAATGACCACATCAGCTACAACGAACTTATACCTGAAAGATTTTTTTATAATTAAAAACTATCAAAAAGTGAGAAATTCCTATTTGCATAAAAAAACAAACGTACTCTCCAGTATCAACGTTTTCAGCTTCCTTACAAATCTCTTCAGGAGATTTCCCACTGAGTAACGAATGTATGGTAATAAGATTTGATACACCTGGCCTGGTCTCTGGATCAAAAGTGACTGTGGAAGTGAAGTCTGTAACAGCTTTTTTTATTTTATTCAACAATACTCTTGGCTCGTCTGTCAATTCCAATCGACTTTTTGGATCATCGCTTGATTTTGACATTTTCTTCGTTGGATCTCTTAGAGACTTTAATCTACTACTGGTATCCTCTGAAATAAAGAACCACAAACCATAGATAACATACTGAAATAAGTCAAGGCTTAAAAATATTAATTAAGCTTACGGTTCACAAGAGCATGAGGTATTGGAAATGTTTCTTTAAACTTTCTGTTGAACGTGTGTGCTAAATGTTGGGCCAATTGCAAATGCTGTACTTGATCCTGACCAACAGGTACATGCGTTGCTCTGAAAGACATATATTCAATTCTCCTCTGTCTTTATCCTTGAAATGATTAATGACATTAGGATTACTTATAAAGTAATATGTCTGCAGCTTGCAAAACGGGGTAAATGTATAAGCCCAGAGGTACTTCCTTGACTTTTTCACTTTTTTCTTTAAATTGTGGCAATTGTCCCAATCGAGGCATGGTTGTATTGCAACCAAGAATCCAGCTCAATTCTGCATGCATTGAGACGGTAGATTGTTGAAACAAAATACTTTTCTCTGGATCTATTCCACATGCCAATAACGTTGCTGTCATTTTAAGTATATTTTGTCTCAATTCTATAGGATCCTGTAAACAAATTCTTTGTTTATTAATAAATAACTATTTATTACATATGTATCTTACTTGTGGCAATGTTATAGAATGAAGATCAACAATACTCCATATAACATTCTTCCCAGAATTTTGCAATTCGATCCATTTCTGTATGGCACCCAAATAATTTCCTAAATGCACGTTACCTGTGGGTTGAATTCCAGAGAATATTCTCTCTGGATAAGTAATGCTCTGCTACAAGATTATATACCATTAATAGTGGTCTAACATTATATAACTAGAATTGAATAACTTTGTATCCCATGTTATAAAATGGTAAACTATTACAGTTTATGACTACAATGTAAAAAATCTTCAACTATTTCTATCTATAGCTTCAAAAAAGCAATGTTCATTCATTATAACAATATAAATACCAAACTAAAGAAGCACCTGTTAACCTCAATGATAATAAATTGATTACCTTGCTGCTGCAATTCTGCTTTAGAACTTTTCCATATTCGCCATGTATTCTACAAATTCCGTAAATTCTATTGCTGTAATTTAATGTCCTAAACATGATGTATTAAATATTAAAATAACTATTAATTAACTGGACGATAGTTTTCAGGTTATATACACTGTATGAGTTTGATTTTCGCGCAATGTTATACCTATACCGGAAATTAATGATGACACTTTTGAATAGATGCCTCTCTTCAAAACTTTTTTTTCATAAGTTAAAACTATTCCTGCTCTAATGGCACGTGCTTATTGTAATAATTCTTCTAATTTGTTAAATTTAGAGAAGAGATATAACTCAAACAATTATGAATGCCATTAATACATGGAATGAGACTAAAATAATTCACTCATCCACCAGTGAAAACTATACTGATGATGAATATTCTGCAAAAGACGTTTCAAGTAAGAACCAACTAATAAAAAAGGATCTTAACTGTAATGATATAGAGAGGTAAGATTATATTCTCTTAAGTAAGAATTTTATTTACTATTGGATATTTGTGTACATTGTACTGTTTAAAGCAGCAATATAAGTCATTGTTTCGAGAAACTGCAGATAAATACACATTGGTCGAAAGCTGCAAGGAGAAATAAGAGGAAAAAAAACCAACTGATACCTCTAATTGAAAAACTAAGCATTCATCCTGGAAGTTCAAAACAAAATGATATGAAGAAATGTGTAGGAGAAATAACATCTATATTGAATACATTGGGAGTGGTACTAATTCAGCCGCAGTTAACAATTATATTGAATATTAGTACTCCTCTATATCTATGCAATCCAGACTCACAGGATCCTGATAATGTCAATTACATTTTCTTAGGATCGATAGATGATGTATTTGGTCACATTCTAGAACCAAGATATTCTGTATATTATTCAAGAGAATCTACCAGTTTCTTGCGAATAGGAGCATTGGTATACTATAACTCTAATGATCCGAAGAGTCACTTGTGCTGTGTAAAGAATGTAATTACCCACCAATTCGATGTGTTTCCTCAAAATGAACTTTGCAAGAGTTCAAAAAGATCAAAGCGTAGTCTAAAGAAAAGGTGTTCGATACAACCATACCATAAAGAATAATACAGCTGAAGTATCTGTCAAGATTATTTTAAAGGTATGAATAAAAGATGCTCCTATAAGACTATTATCCATGCAGTTGAAGTACAATTTCCCCGCATTCTTTTAAACAAACAATCCTGTCCGTTATCCAATAATAAGTATAAACATTTCTAAGCAGACGAAAGATTGGTCAGCTTGGAGTTGCGCAATTGTAAAGGAACAAATCCTGCTTCTGCTTGTAAACGCTGTATTTTTGACACACGATGGCGCCAGCATATTTCAGCGGCGTGTCATCGGGGAGTCGCAAAGCGAGCAACTATCAGTGACCGTCGTGCAGCTGATTTAGGTTTGATTGTAAATTAGTAATGATTTAAAACAGTACAGTATCAGCCAAACGTGTTCTTCTTCCATTTCTACACAATTCTCTTATCATTCGACCACGTGTTTTGTCACTGCTAGCCTAAATCTTAAGACCCGTAGACCGTGAAAAACACGGAAACCATAAGGAATAAGACGTCCACTATGTCTGAGGTATCAAGAGAAGCACCAAATAAAAAATTAATGACGGTAAGTAATACCAATTGATATGATTTCCCAATAATAATTCAATTGATCAATTATTAGATCAATTTTAAATTGCTATTAATCGGAACAAGCTCATTGATTAAAACAACATAAGTTGAGCGCTCTTTCGGCCGCTGCAGTTTTGAATTCAATTTTTTCCCCTACATTTTAATCCGAACGGAGTTATATATAAAAATAATATATTCCTTCAGGCAACAATAGGATCCCATTCATTCGAGTTTGTAATTATAAAGTGCTTGGATGCATCTACATCCGGAATGGAGTGATAACTAGAATATCAATTTTTAAAATTGAACGATAAGCGTTATTGTATTCTTAGTTTAGTATTTGCGATAACGCTGCTTGACCAAGTCAATCTACCAGCATTATACGGTTCTACGAATTTACTACACCATGTAAATTGAATTTTAATACTACGCAAAGATAGCGCAAGAAAAAATGGTCCAATCTATATCATAGATATGATGTAAACGAAATATTGCCTGGTACATTTTAAATTATTAAATAAGCTCAAATTATATTTAGGAGGCCTACCGTTATCGTATTTCGAAAACAGAAAGTTTCTGGCTGAAAAAAAATTAATTTCATAATAAATGCAGCACCGTTAGAACAGACGTTAACTATATAAACTTTTATTTATCCAGGAATTACGCTTCTGTACTACGTATTTCTTTCTTTGGCCTTTCTCATATTTTTGGAATGTGTTACGCCTTGGCTTCATTCTGCGTTCGTGGCTAATTGACTATGCTCTCAGAAGAGTTAACTGTACTCCTAAAATAACAGTGAATTCGTCGATTACCGTATAGTTCATATGGAATGTATAGGGTCGATTACATTATGTATTATAAAATACGGGAAAGACGTATAAATTCCAAGATTAAAGTATAAAATTAAATTAACTAGTTTTTACATTAGAACCAAGGTGAATATGTTACACGAGTTCTATGATAATTTAGTAACAAAGTAAACTGATAACTTTATGCTAGCGTTGAAAGCCCGTACGAAAATTGATATACATATCTTCAGGCGTATGGTAATCATAGATAACAGCATACGCTAAGGAAATAAATATTATGCTAATATTAAATTAAAACTTCCTGACGCATATAGTCCGCATCAGAGAAAGAAGACGAAGGTTTATAAAGAATTTTTAACGAAGCTTATGATCATTGTATGTAAAATTATATGGTTTAATTATAAAATTAATAAAAGACAATTGATTAATTTCTTTTACAGACTTGCACAAATGTCTCAGTCCAGGCTCATCATGTATCAAGGACTAAACGTGGACAGACCATTGGTATGGTGCGTGGATTCCGTGGATGCACTGTGTGGTTAACAGGACTTTCTGGTGCTGGTAAAACTTCAATAGCGTTCCAAGTAGAAGCTTTCTTGGTTGACAGAGGAATAGCAGCCTATGGCTTGGATGGTGATAATGTAAGAACTGGACTGAACAAAAATCTAGGCTTCAGCAAGGAAGATCGTACAGAAAACATAAGAAGAGTTGCAGAAGTGGCAAAGTTATTTGCAGACAGTGGTCAGATTTGTTTGTGTAGCTTCGTGTCGCCATTCGAAGAAGATCGACAAATGGCAAGAAAAATCCACAAGGAATCGGATTTACCATTTTTCGAAGTGTTCATCGATACTCCTCTAAATGTATGCGAGGCACGAGATACCAAGGGACTTTATAAGAAGGCTCGTCAAGGAACAATAAAGGGATTTACTGGAATTGATCAAAAGTATGAGAGACCAATTAATCCAGATTTAATAGTCACTACTGAGAATTGTACATTGGAGGAGTCAGCATCCACTGTCATCGATCTCTTAGAGGAACATTGTATCATTCCAATTCTTCCAAAGTCAGGTGCTCCTATACGTGAACTCTTTGTATCAGAGTCCAGAGCAGCCTCAGCTAAAGCAGAAGCGGAAACTCTTCAGAGTGTAGAAATAAATGAGATAGATGTACAGTGGCTTCAAGTATTAGCCGAAGGATGGGCAGCACCTCTGACAGGATTTATGCGTGAAAATCAATTGTTACAGGTGAAGCATTTACAGATTTACTTGAAGATAATACAGTGGAAATTTGATAATTCGAATCTCAAGGAAAACAATGCTTCGAGTTATCGTAATTTCAGTCTATCAGGGTTTTAAAGTTATAGAAGTGAAGCATTAAAAGATTCGAAGATTCATAGTCTTATAAAGATTTTTAACTTATACAAGTTCAAGTTATCAAAGTCCCACTGTACCCCATAAGGTAATTAGGATTATCAAGAATCCTTCATTTATTTTTAGACTCAACATCTTAAGTGTCTTATCGAAGATGGCACCGAAGTGAATCAATCAGTACCAATAGTATTGGCAGTGAGCACTGCGGACAAGAATCGTTTAGAAGGACTTTCAGCAATAACTCTAAAACGTAAAGGTCGATCACTTGCTATACTGAGGAAACCAGAATTTTATTTCCACAGAAAAGAAGAACGGTGTGCCTGGCAATTTGGTACCACAAATCTAGGTCATCCTTACGTAAAGATGATTTATGACTCTGGTGATTGGTTAGTTGGTGGAGATGTTGAGGTTCTAGAAAGAATTAAATGGCACGATGGTCTTGATGATTACAGACTAACCCCTAATCAGATTAGAAAGAAATGCCGTGAAATGGGTGCCGATGCAGTCTTCGCGTTTCAGCTTAGAAATCCAATTCATAATGGACATGCTCTTCTTATGCAGGTAAAACGTATTTCCCTTTCCTCTTCATCTATACAATCCTTGTTAAAAATGGTTCACGTATTCATACTTATCTTCAGGACACAAGAAAACGTCTATTAGAGGAGAGAGGATTTAAGAATCCTGTTCTTCTGCTGCATCCTCTTGGAGGCTGGACCAAGGACGATGACGTTCCTCTGAACACTAGGATATTACAGCATAAGGCTGTTCTTGATGAAGGAGTATTACATCCGGATTCTACTCTCTTAGCTATATTTCCCAGCCCAATGATGTATGCTGGACCGATAGAGGTATGTCATGCCAACGGTCCTATCATTCTAATGAAAATAATATCACATAAAGACGTTTAAATAACAATAAATTACTATAAATTTGTTTCCAGGTACAGTGGCATGCAAAGTCAAGAATGAATGCTGGTGCCAATTTCTACATAGTTGGCAGAGACCCAGCAGGTATGCCGCATCCTAATAAGAAAGCAACCCCTGACGGGAATCTCTACGATCCCAGCCACGGCGCCAGGGTTCTCACAATGGCGAGAGGTCTACAAAGTCTCGAAATCATTCCCTTTAGAGTTGCTGCTTATGATATTAAGAACAAGCGCATGGCTTTCTTTGATCCAGAGCGCAAGCAAGACTTTGACTTTATATCAGGCACAAGAATGCGAGGTAATACGAATAGCCTGTTAAATAATTAATTTCATAATTAAACGGTATAATTGTAATTAATTAATTATATTTTATTATAGGATTAGCCAAGTCCGGTGAGAAACCACCCGACGGCTTTATGCCGCCAAATGCTTGGAAAGTATTAGCCGAATATTACCAGAGTTTAAGTAAAAATTAATTATTATTTAACACTAAATGAATTTATAATTATTACTCTAATCATAGAGCCTGACAATTGGAGTTCTTAGCGCGGAAATTAACAGGGGTATACGTTTAATTATTACTTAGCGCACGGGAATCCATATCTTTTTAATCAATATCTTTTTAATGGTAAAAATTACTACTCCTTGTACAGCATTCCAACACTTGTCATTTACATTGACACTTGAAATTAATGATGGCATTACTAGGTAGAGCGAAGGCTCATTGTTAGAGATGTTATATATATATACGAGCAATTCTTTTTAGCTTGTGAACTATTAAATAGTTAAATATTAACACAAGAACATGACAGCACATAGAGCTTCTTATATTTCCAAAGCTTTGTAATAGTCCATGCAACAAAACTTTGGTATTAATTTTTTAATGCGACGATCAATAGTATTATTTGATCATGATAGATTGGCAAATATGGAACAGTTATATTTTCTATGTATTTTATGAGCATATATATCATGATCGAATGTTCAAATAATTTATCAATATATCTATAAATTATTTAATTGTGAACGTACTTCTATGTAATCAGATATTACTAATGGGTATTCTAAACTTTTATTGTAATATAACGAATGGACTCTAGGATATTTAATACAGAAACGATATGTTTAATAGAAAATTATGTATATAAGTCGTTTCTTAATATTTTCAACGAATCAAAGAAAGAGACGAAAATTTCTTCTTTGCTCTCTTAATATTTCACTCTCTATGATCTGTTATCCTGCTCACGATGCCCGACGAGATTGAAAGACGTCTGATATTTAAAATATTTTATTGGCGCAATACAGTGCTGGTGGAGTACAGATTAAAAAAAAAGATAAGAGAAAGAAAAGAAAGACAAACGTTATCTAATAAAATAGAACAAGAAGTATGTATGTGTGTATGCATAATTCACTATAATTATTAATGCCACAGCAGCATATTCTCTTTACAAGTACATAAAGTTTATCCTAATGTACATCGAATTGTTTAACAGACAATTCTCTTTAGTCCGTAAACTATTGATATTTGCCAAGGCATAATAACAAAAAAAAAAAATATTCTACTACGTGGACTATTGTCATTAACAGAACTTAAGTATAAAGACAACCTGATATCAGGATCAATTATATGCATGTATGCAAATGTGCATTATAATTCTCATTTCAAATATTCAAAGAAAGAAAATAGAAAGAAGGATCATTTATGACAATCAAGCAAAGAGAAATCCATGATTAGAAAGAAAGTTATAAACTTCTATGTATATAAATGTGCTATCTTGTATATCGTACAGAAGTACGTTGCACCTCCCTATGCAAATAATTGATCAAGGTTTCCAAACAGGAAAAAAAAATTACAAAGACTAAACTGAATGAGTCTATCAGGATCCCACTTTATGGTCTAATGTAATTTTCTCTATGCTTCTCAAGAAATCCTTCAATTTACAATCGTCTTACTGCGCACAGTCAAACGACTTATGTTTTAATGAATAATTTATAGGTTACCCTTCTCCAAGTGTAACTGTCAGCTTCACGATTAGAAGGTTCTCATTGCTGATATCTCAGTCCTCATTTTATTTTTCTGGTATGCAATTTCTATTGACAAATGTCCCACGCAAATACCTTTGAGGTACAATTACCATATTGAGAATCAAATATATTCATCGAGTGATCCTTATAGAACACATTGACAGAACGTGGCTCGAATAGAATTATCAAAGTAAAACACACTTCCTTCGTTTAGTTTGTATATTACAATTATTCGTATATACTTCTTTAGTGACCTCCTCCTATCTCTTTTATCACTTCTTCAAGATTAAGTATACCGACGCACACAAAACTCTTCCGGGACAAAGTTAGATACGGCGCTGACCTCATTCATTAGAGGAATGTAATTAAACTCTTCCTTTGTAAAACTGGGAGTTTCGGCAAGTTCAAATTTTTTAATACACTTCACTCTCAAGAGTTCTAGTGTTTTCACGTGTCACACAGAAATTTACAACATTGTGACAATTCAACTGTGTTCAATTATTATACATGATTGAAGCAGTTGCCAAATTAACCTCTGCATTGCTATCGGTCAAATCAGGCAACGATAACATTACAGGTATTACTTGAATCTTTCCTGAATCGTCCTGCTGTTGTAAATGAACTACGGTACCTGATTGTAGAATCTGACTTGTCATCATTTCATCGGCTATCATCTCAGCAGTTTCAATATTGTCCGCTGTTACTTCTTCTGTGTACACTGTTGTATCTTCCATACTCATTATTACTTCAGCTGCCTCAGAAGCCTCCCTCGAAGTCTCTTCGTATTCCTGCATCAAACAATATTCATAAAAAAATCATTGAAAAAGAAACAGTGATATTTTTCGAAATTAAAGTAGAAAACATACCGGTTCGTAACTCTGCTCATAGGATTCTTCTTCGATATCCTGTGCTTCATACTTGATTATTTGATCATCATCGAACTTTGAACTATAATCCTCTTCTGTATGCAACGATGTCTGACCCTGATCAAAATCTTCTGGGTCTTGCGAAGAGGATGTCTCTTCCTCTTGAACTTTTATTTGTTTAATATTTCTACCAGCCACTATTCTCTTGAAACCTGAACCACCAAGACTCTCGTGTCGTCTCTCATGTTTGTTCTTGTCACCCAGGTATTTGAATCGTTGTCTACATACACTGCAAGAGTAGGGCCGTTCATTCGTATGAGTTCTTTCATGACAGACCAGGGCACTAACTTGTTTACACCTCCAAGGACAGTATCTGCATTGTAAGGGTCTCTCATCGCTGTGCCTATTCTGATGGTGCTTGATCAACTGTATTTTAGTTTTTAGATTAAATCCACATATCTCACAAGTGTAAGGCCTTTCTTCGGAGTGGGATATCATGTGAGTTTTCAGTCTGAGATGATTAACAAATCTTTTAGGACAATGTGGACATTCTAAAGTGCCTTCGAGTCTATTATGAATAACCATCATATGATGCCTCAATCTTATATCGGATGTGAATGTCTCTTCACACTCTGTACACTTTAGTGGGTCCTTTTCCATGTGTGTATTCTTAATATGTGTCCTTAGGATCATTTCTGTCTTGAAGGTCTTGTTACAGTGACAGCAGGTCACCCTTTTCTTTTCAGATCCAATTTCACCATCATCTTTTTGTGTTCCTGGTAGTGACTCGTTGTGAATATGAGACATATGCCATTCCAGTGATCTCGTAGAGATCATAGATCTGTTACATATGTGACAGGTATATTGCCTGCCATCCTTGTGCACTCTGTTCCTGTGGATGACGAGCATAGAGTGGTTAGGAAACTTTTCTCCGCATACCTGACAAGAACACTCCTTCAGGCCTCTGCTGTCTGTCTTCTCATGGACTCGCATGTGCAATCTCAAACCATCCCTTCTGTTAAATCCAACACCACACGTGTCACATCTGAATTGTCTTTGATCTTCATGTATTCTTACGTGCTGTTTTAAGGTGGAACTATTTTTGAACATTTTATCACAGTGCGGACACTGTATTGTGTAAGCTTTGTGAGTATGCATGTGCTTCGACAAACTGTAAAATGGTACTAACTTGTGACATACCGGACACTCACGTTTATTACCCACAGGCTGATGCTTTCGTATTCTGTGATGTCTCAAACTAGCAGGATTTTTAAAATCTGCTCCGCAATCCTCACACAAGTAAGCACGCAAAGTAGTGTGCACCGATTTTAAATGAAAACTTAATTTCTGTTTAAATGCAAACTTTTTGGGACACTTGGGACATTGAAAAATCTTCTCCCAACTCATGTGTTGAGTTTTTATATGTTGATCCAGGGTACCTTGATGCTTGAATTTTTCACCACAAACGTCACATAACTGTCCATCCATGCTGTCACAATGTTTTTGTTCGTGCTGTCTCTTCTTCCCTTTGGAATCCAGCATGAAGTCACAATACTTACAGATAAGCTTTTTCAAGCAAGATATGTTATGATTCCTCTTTGCTTTATTTGTTGGGAATTCTTCCATGCAATCTTCACAATAATGCATTATTTTATAGTCGTGGCTCTTCAAATGTTCCTCCAATGTTTCTTTCGTAGCAAATGCTTCAGGACAATAATCACACTCCAGAAAATTCTCTTCTGGTATATAATCCAGCGGCTGGGTCTCATCTATTAAATCAGGAAGACTCTTTTTCAGGGTAATATTATTTCTGTCCTCGTAAAGTGAAATGATATCCTCATCCTTAAGCCTTGTGATAACAATTTTCCTCTGTT
Source organism: Trachelus troglodyta (assembly GCA_030142635.1). Lineage (NCBI taxonomy): Eukaryota > Metazoa > Arthropoda > Insecta > Hymenoptera > Cephidae > Trachelus > Trachelus troglodyta. Next base: position 218,265 of record JARQTJ010000836.1, on the reverse strand, counting down.
TCAAGTAATCCTGAAAGTCCTGTAGATTTTGTTCACGTTCACCCAGAATCCTGGCAAGTTTTTCCATATTTCCTTCGGTGTATGATTGATCAAGTTCCTTTTGAAGTGATTCCTTCTTCTTCTTTGCTTCTTCCCACTTTTGTTTCAATTTTGCTAAACGCGACAGATACTCCTCCGTATTAACGTAAGTCTTATCACCTGGACTCTTGTCTTCCAAAGTTCTTGTTAACTCAATCACATCCTTAAGATCCACTTCATCGGGTTTCTTATCCTCGTTTCCCTTGACAGAATCTTTCTTTATCAAATTATTATCAGTGGACAAAGAACGCCGAAAAATCTGATTATCATTTTGCTTAACAAAACGCACTTGACCATCTTCGAGTTTCAGGGCGTTTGGAAACCCCACAGCAGTACCGCCCAAAACCTTCTCCCGCTTCTTCTTGTACTCTTCGATCTGCTCTTCAATGATCTGCTCCCTTATATCAGTTTTTTTAAATCTCTCAGGAAATAAATCTTTCTCCTTAACAGTAAAATTTTCGTATTTCTTCAAAATCTCATCTACAGGCTTCACGTCCACGGTTTTCTTACTGAGAGACTTTTCGTCTTTCTTATCAATATTTTTGTCCATCTTCTTCACTTTTACCAGAAGCAATTCATTTGGCTTTGATCCCTTCACCGTAACGTACATTATTCCTTCCTCTTCAGGAGTTCCAATGTTCAGAGCATTTTGTACATTTAATTTTTGCATCTTTGAATCCTTCAAACCACCACTAGAGTTCAGAATATCCAGTGCATCGCTACTGACGTCTGTATCAGGGTGCGGTTCCTTTTTTATTAGGAGTGGTAACTTCCTCTTCAAGATGTTAGGTTGTGTCTGTCCTTCTCTTACATGTCCATGATTATCACTATCGTTCTTGCTCTTCAAAGTGTCAGTTGTATTGGAATGAGCTTCATCTTTTTCCAAAGTATCCACCTTCACGTAGGATTTACAAACAGTATCGTACTTGTAGATCATCGGTTTGTTATCCTTTTTAAAATCTTTTCCAGGTGAGTTGCTCGAAGATGCATTAGACTTGCCGATGGAAGCTGCTAATTCTGTAGTTTTTTGCATTTGTACAATTTGAGAATTTCTGAAATTCTGTAATCTACGACTCTCCAGTTCATCCTCAGATTCGCCGGTATCTGAGCTGTCAACTTGAAAAGGTGGATCCTCCGGGTCAAACTCTTCTATAGAGTCATTGTCGTCGCTTTGATTGAATGGTGGGTACTCTTCGTGCTCTTCCGGTTCGGTTTTTATATTTATTTCAAAATTCATGTCGTCACTTGACTTGGGGGTTTCTTGTAAGTCTTGCAGGGAGAATATAGCTGATATTTTTGGTATACTGTCGTCCAGGTCAACTTCGTTAGCACCGGAGAGTAAGTCTCTTAATGATTCTGTACTTCTATCAGGATCTTCCTTGATGGTACAAGATGGTCCCGATGTCGGTATTTTATCGGCATTCAAATTTCTAGACTTTATTTCATTAGCATTTGCATCGGCTAGGCTTATGTAAATTGATTTAAGTTTAACCTCAGCCTTTTTAATTTGCATGAAAAATTTGTAACTCATCTTTAAATCGCATATGCAATCCATGCACATCTGCGTTGATAAGCTATCTTGCTCATCAATTACTTCCAAATGCTTCATTTGCTGATTCAGTCGCATCTGCATGCCCTTTTTACTGAATATATCCACGAGAGGTAATTTTAAACCGGCACATGTGCGACAATACTTCTTTAATTGTTGTCTAGTTTCTTCCAGTATCAATGCTTTAGTTTGTACTGTTTTTTTGATTGAATGCGTAGGTGGGTTTGTTGCGTTAGATGAATGTAACTTCCTGAATTCAGTTAAGCTCTTAGGCTCATCCGTAAGGAATTTGACTCGTGGTGTTGCCTTCTTTAAATCATTTATAGTTTTTATTTGACATACCGATTTTTCTTGAGAGATAGTTGTTAATTTATTTGTTTTAATTGCAGAAATCTTCTCTTGTGGTATAAGATTAATATTGTCGTTGGTACTTAATAAATTCTCTTGATCTCCACTACGATGTAATTCTAGATTTGCAGTTTCAGTTTCGGCGTTATTTACCTTAGAATTCCGTCGCGATGTTATCTTTTCCACATTATTAGGTACAGTGACATTAGCAGAACGTCCTGGAGATATCGAACTTGAAGCTTTACTGTAATCAGCTTGTGATTCTCGTCTACGACCTGTATCAAATGTTACAAATATATTACAGTCTATGTAATATAAGATTACACTAGCAACAAGCTAATTACAACGAGGGACAGACAATAATTGTCATCGTGCTTATACTACATAAAGTTCATTATTCAGATTAAAAATGATACCTTGATTCTTGGTGCTTGATGTCTGTGCAACGTTTACTTGTTTAGTAGATGGTACTTTTGATGAAGTATTCTTTGATAAGGAATCACTTTGCAAACTTGGCTGTATCGATGCGTCCGAACCGCTTATAGGTGACGGTGAATTCTTGCCCAAGGGTTTACATTTCTCTCGGTTAGACTTTCCAGAGACAGTTGAATTCTCTTGGGTTGACTGAGATTTACCATCTTTGGTAGAATTTTTAACTTCAGGCTCCACAGTGTCATTCTCTTGCAATTTCTCTTCGCCAGCATAGATACAAGCTTCATCCAATTTACCTTTAGCAGGATCCTCCGCTTCCACATCCCCATAGGGGAGATATACAGTAGTCTCCTCAGAGACACTCATTTTAACTCAGGTTTGAGGTTAAGAATTTCAAACATTTGAGTAAACCAGTTCCGTATCCAATTCCGCAGTGAAGCTAATCAAGAAACAGTACACATTATTTCATATTTATTATAATCACTGTTCAATATGTTATTTCACGAAAATTAATAGGTTTTTCAAAAGTTTTTCAATGTTTTACCACCATAACTTTTCTACGGCGCTATCCAGATGGCGCGTACTAAGATGGCGCACATAGCGTTTGTTATTTCAATGCTATTTCGGCGTTCTACACTGCCAGAATTCATGACTATCTTTGAAAATCCGCAAGTTCCTATTATACGATTCAATCATGGAATACATACGGTACCAATTCTACGAATTCATTGCAGTGTGTCCACCCATTAGCAATATTTCAACGCTTAGAAAAATTGCGTATCTTCGTTCTTCCTGTATTCCTCTTCAGCGACTGACGTCGTTTATGTTAAAATGGCCGAAGCGATACGGCACGTAATTTGAACGGGTGGAAAAGCACAGGTGGTAAACGACCATCGAACTGTAGATGGATGTCATAATTTTACTTCACTTTATACAAGTTAATTACTTATATTTTACTAATAAAAAATTATTTATTCGATTGAAATATTCATATTGATAAAATATGATGTCATTAGACATTTTATTCTTGAGTCACCAGAGGGACATATAGAGTAGCGCGTCTTCTGAATTGCACTTGTTTAATAAAGAAATAATCTTCATTCATGCTCTTTCAATATTTTACTTTTATCTCCTTCAATTTGTGGTAAGTTTGCCGCATTGTATTGTTATCATAATATCTGAAATTTGTACAGATACTGACAATTATTTGTATTGTAATTATATTAATTACTTATGTAAATTGTTCTCTATTATGAGAATGTAAAGTTTATGTTTATAACTTTTCTATTTGTTTTTTAACTTGAGACATCCTTTGCCTTTCCGATTTGATATTTCATTGAGAGCACCTATACTATCTAGTACTGAAAAATTAGTAGATTTAATGTTTGTGATTCTCTTGGAAAATCTGGTTTTTATATTTAAATAGAAAGTTCTAGCACAACATTTATTAAGTATATACTCTTTCAGTTGTCAAGGGTTAATAGAAGTCAATTACATAGAGATCCTGATCAGTTATTCGTTAGGAGTAGTAGGATTATGATACAGAACAATTCTTTTGGTACCAGAGAACAATTTTCCTTAAAAACTTGTTGCATTCATGATTTTAATGTAATGATCACTTCATTCTTTTATTAAGGAGTAAAATAATAAGTATATTTTCTATGACAAGATAAAAATATATTTTTAAAACAAGCATCTTCACATATTCATTTGGTTACAATTCTGTTATCTAAAACTAAAACTAGAATATTGTATAACAGTTGAAAATACATAGAACAATATTAGAGATCAAATATCATTAGAGATATAATAAATCCAATTGATACTGTTTTTTAACAATAAAATATAAAAATTTAATACTTGTTTAAATTATGATTACCACATCTCAGAATGCAGTATCAAATAATTGTTTGTATTCGATAAAAATACTTTGACTTTTCAATTTGTTAAAATACATCGATAACAAATTTTAGTGGAAAAATATATCCTGAATTTCTTAGGACACACAAAGCAATTATTTGTATGTTTTATATAATAATTATGAACAAATATTTATTTTATTTGTACCTTGTGGAATAATTAGAAATACTAGTTTGTTTTTCAATTGGTTTCCCATGATTCACATAGGCATTTGATGCCTAATAATCCTATATTTTTTTATTCAAACGGATCTTGTACTCCAGAAGCATATTATTCTCTGGAGGTAAAGACAAACAAGCTCTAAGAATATTTTCAATAGCAGCTCGTTGCTTGAACAAGGCATTCACAATGGGTGTCCCTTGCGGCACCAATGGTGCTTTGCACAAGTATGAAAGAATCGATAGTATACTGTGAAATCCTGAAAACTCCTCGTTCTCGTAATCCACCTGTTTGAAAGTGATACGCGAACAAAGTTCTGCCAGGATCACCAAATCTAGAATTATTGGACTTGCTAATAAGGAATCTTCACAAGTGTTATGCAACACGATGGTGTTGTGACCACCAAGCATTATTTCAGATGTATATTCATCCATGGCTCTCTTGCTATCACCTATCGAAAGATCCATAAGTAGTGCAAAGAATTAACTGTGAGGAAACATGTTAGAATTAAACTTACCAACATAGGGAACGTATTTGATGACAACACAATGATCAGGATGCTCTCCAGGCTTATATAAAATGTTGTTGGACTGTACCACATCATCCACAACGTTGCTCTTGGAAATCTTAAACAGAAAAAAAGAGAACATTAAAAAAATTCAATCTACAGCAATTGTATAGTAAAAAAAAATTCAAGTTACTTCTTTTGATCTGAACTGTTGTGGAGCTGATAAATTGTAACCATCATTGTTTCCAAGATGATTGTAGCTAACAATTGAAACCGGTTTAATCCCTGCTGAGACCAAAAAGTCCACAAGGACTGATTTCAGTTTTGTTTGTCCTGATTTAAAATCATCACCGCCAATGAACGTTTTGTGACGTTCGGCCAATTCTATTGCGCCTGGTACAAAAGTATTTTGTGGAGATCCATTTATATAGGTACACTGTAATATTTTTCCGAAGATGACATTAGCAAAGTGACATCAAGCAAAATAATTCCTTATACTAATTTCAAAGTAACTTACACCTTCAAAAGCTGCTGCAACAGCAAACATCGTACTTGGACTAATTTCTGGATGATCCTCCTTAATGGATTTTAACAAGTTATCGGCAGTATCATTGACGCCAGGAATAATACTGGAAAATCTCTCAGTATTAGCAGTCCACAAGATTATTACTTGGTCCAAATTCTTAGCAGATTTAAACTCTGCTATGTCTTTCCTGATCAAGTTTAATTGTTCGGTCTTTGAACCAGAGATAATGTTATTAACTCGTTGTTCCTAGTAATAGAAAATAAAAAATCTTGGTAAACTTTAAATCTCCCAAACTAACGGTATCAATTTTTATCACATACATAAATATAACTGGCATACCTGATTGGCTGCAATAAAATCAGAGTAGTATAAACTTTTCCTGGGCTTCATATCTACCATATATGGTTTAAGTTGCTTCTGTAAATTGAAATCTAATACTTTGGCACGTTCCATGGCATCTGCCAAGTTCATATCTGAAATATCCCATCCATCAAGTTCAATATCATTAGGATTGACCATTGGCAACATCCATGACATAGGAACAAAAATATCTTCACTCCCACTACTGCCTAATTTCACAGTAGATGCTTGAGTAAGAGAGCCATACCTGAAATTGAATTTAAGCTTTCACATAAAACGTTATAAAAATTTATTATAAAATATATAACAAAATACCGACCAATTAGCGCTTTTAAGACCATCTTTAGTATCCCAAGAGAGATTCATCTTGTTAGCCAACAATGCAGCAGTGATTGTTGTCCCATTATTGCCACCCCATCCAACAAGCATTACCCCTAACTTTGGGACTTTCAATTCAGTCCTAATCAGTAAATTTGTAGAGATAGGTGTGACCTGAAAAAAAACCCAATCATTATTACCAGCAATATACCAATTCCTAATCATCTTATAACTTCAGTAATAATTTGAATTATCTAAACATGTGAAAATGGAGATGACAAAAAGAAATAATTAAAATGATCCTTATAAACATCTATATGTGACTCAAATTACAATGATTTCCATGTTTAATCTCATCAAATATTGTTGCAATGATTATCTTTACATATAAATATCTAGCATATCCCAGGGAAACACAAATGGGTCCTTACTTATATTGGTGACTCACCAAATACTTCAAATCCTTATCTCCTGTCCTTGTGACATTAGTCGTCTGATATTCGTACTGGGCTTCAATATAATCCTGCGTGTATTTCACCTTGGGTGAATCGACGCGAATCTTAAGAGCCATCAGGACCTTTTTAAAATTACTAAATGAAGTTTCAGGTATGATCAAGCGAAGTTTAAGCCTCCTAGAAGAACGTAACCACGAATAGTATATAATTATACAAATTTGTCTATTTAGATAATACACGAGGAACCTAATCAAAATATTATTCAGATATTTGTAAGAGTTGGATCGCAATGAGAATTTTTAATGAATTCTTAGTCAAGATGCACAGGACGATTGGTGAAGTTGAGCTACTTCGATGAACACACAAAAATAGATGAGGCTCGTAGAGAAAAACCAAAAGTGCCGGTTTCGCTGCTGAAACGTGAATGTGTTCAGGGCGTGGAGGCATGCGCTTTAAAAGAAGTCAGGGTCTCCCCTTCCAACCCCGTTTAACAGTTACGAACAATTTATCCCTATTATTATATGTATTATTTGCTTACTGGCTGGCCTTTATCAATTTGGTGGAACGGAGCTAGTAGAAACGTCAATTCATATGGATGTTGCTTTTAAAACATTACTTACGATAGTTAGGAAATTATGTACCTCTGGTAACAGACTAGGACTTTAACAAAAATATATTTTTTAGCATTAGGGTGCACCAGGAATAGGAGGTTTGAAGGTCTGAACTTCTTTGTTCAAAAAGCAAATATATATGTTTTTTGCCCTTATCTTTTTTTGTGTTGAACAAATAGAATATTAGCCCTTCCAGGCATGACTGTAGAGACAGGAACTTAGTTGGCATAAGTAGCTCTGGAAGGCCGTCGCGACTTCGAAGCTCAATATTTTCGTCACAAATTCGTATTATTTTATAAATTCTTTGTTCTTAAAAAAGTTTAGACGATTCTGCGTCGATCTAAAAAAAGAAATCTGAGAAATTCTTGGTATTTTCTTGAATGTAAGCGATTAAGAAAGAAGTCCGAAAAGTTTTCTTCTTTGGCAAAAACAATTCTCTCTATATACATATTTACGTGGGGGTATTGAAATGATTTTAAGGGGTCATTTTTTTTCTTTTTTTTTTTTAATAAAATCTTCGATTATCACTAATATCATCAGGACTCACATGTGTATTGGTACTTCGAAGCGATGTTCTGTAAATGTAATTCATTATGCAGGATCGATTTTTAATTTTAAAACAAAACCGTACGTTTGAAAAATATTATTTTAAGAAAAAACGTTGCAAATACGTTTCGAATTGATGAATAATAATTTTATTTTTAGTGGGAAGGAGTTCACATACAAGAACTTTCCAGCGATTGTAGATACAGTCGTGTAGACCGTTCAATTAGATCACGTGAGACTGCGTCCTTTAGATTGTTTCAATCAAAATCATTGGGGAGTCGGTGCTTCTAGAACTTTTGCAATTGAAGAATAATAAACGCCAGGATGCTCCCGTGGAAAAAATATTGCACCACTGATTATGTACTGTAATCAGTACACAAAATACCATTGTTTCCAGTAATGCTATTACATGCTTCTCATTCACGTTGTATGTTCTAAAAAAAAGTATTTTACATTTAGATTTAGTAAATATTTATATGGGATACATTGCTATATATTTATTACATATATTAAGATGTTCTGCTAAACTAATACATATTATTTAAAACAATTAGGTTGTTGTGCCTTGACTCAATTGTTTCAACGTTTTCCTTTTATCGACACCTCTGAACAAACAAATTGTATAAAATCTGGATACTTAAGGCTTGTGGCGATACATATGTTAATTGCCGTAAACTAAAAACGAATGTGCATGAATTCGAGATTTTTACGTAAAAGAAAAACACTCATTGTCATATGGAATTATTAATTTTCATAGATTTTAATAAGGTCAAACATTACTAGCAATATTTGCGATTTAAATTTGCTGTTGTTTACCATAATCTTATGTTTTTTGTGCTTGCTGTAACGCGGCGCTATTCATATTTTTTGTTATACTTTAAGACGGTGAAATAAAATTAGACAGATTTTTGCGCAAGTGTTCTTTGCGTCAGTATTGAGTTTACACGCACGGGTTTTAGAAATGATTAACCAATCACGTTAAGTTATTCTTTTTAAAGCTCGCACGCGATTGGTTATTTCTGATTAAACCCGTGCGTGTAAACTTAGCAAGTAATTAATATGACTACTGTTCGTTTCCTCCGACGTTAATCAAACTTTAAATTCTGGTTACCCTATCTTAAAACTATACTTAAAAAATTAAACCAGACTCAAACCATGTCGGAGGAAACGAACATACAGCGGGCTTCTTCGTCTAAAATTATAACCTGCGGATAAACTTTTAAAGCATCAAAATGATTTGTTAGCGCGGGATTTATCTGCAGGTTAAATTTTAACCGAAGGTGAAGAAACTGGACATAAGACCAAAGGGCAAAGAGCATCAAACGGACACCTCATAAATCAGATTCAAAGTGTGTCGTCGGTAAAGGAAAATTAAAGAGTCTATTGGCTCTGGGAGAAGACCAGCTGCGCGAGAGCCAACCGTGAAGTCGAATTTTTTTATCTATTGTTATACTATAGTGATCTGCGAAGTAGAAGAACGAAAATTTTTAATTCCAGTTTCCTTCGACGTTAATCAAAATTTAAACTCCGGTTAAGTACCCTATCTTAAAACTATGCATGTGTTTCTACCGTGTAGGGTTGAAGTAGAGTTAACCAATTAAAAATGAGATTTGAGCGGAATAACTAATTTGATTGGTTAACTTTATTTCAATCCTGTATGGTGGAAACATGCTATGTTGGTGCTATATTTGAAAAAAATGAACTAGGCTTAAACCATGAGGAAACGGGCATAAATGCTGCTCATTCGTGGTTGACAGTTTGACAGTGGATAACGGCGGGTAAAATACGTGTTCTTATGCATAGGATGTTCAAAGAGATACTTTTAAAAGAATGGCTTATTATAAAGTAATTGTTGATATTTTAAAATATGGTGAGGCCAGTAAAATTGCTGATCGAAAGGTAAGTTCAATAAGTTTAGTATGTTATTTAGTTGTGATGCGGTAAATTATCTTATAAGGGTAGATTCTGTACTTGGGTGAAGGGAACTTGTTAAGATGCATATTTTTATTTAAAGGGATTTGATATAATTCATTTTATATAATTCAGGAGAATGAAATTGGAAGAATTATTACTTTTATGTCTTTTTGTAGAAATGTATTACTGGTCTTCAAGAGCTGTATGAGAATCAAGATGCTTTAAATGAGATCAACGAGATGTCTGAAAAGGGTATTTCTGGCTATATAAATTGGACAACTATATTAAACTGTGTACACAAAATGATACTCTGTGTATGTCATCGATTTTATTATGATTGGTCATGGTTTACTAATTGACAAAATTTTTTTAACTGCCTACATTGTTTTATTTAGGAAGCGGAGAGATTGGTTGGAAAGAAGATTGGCAAAGTGTCACCCGATGGGAGAAATATGTGTGCACTAATGTTGAGCACAGTTCGTTATGGCAACGGCTCAGATAAAATATATTTAAATGGTTCTGATTTAATTATGGCAGTAGTGCAAGTATTGACACGTTCTACATGCCATGCTTATTCACATTGGCAAGATACATACATGACGATATTAATCAATCACATAATTCCTATCAGACAATACTGGTCTACGATATCTTTAGATAATTGGACAGAGTTAATTTCAACATGTCTAAGTCTTTATGAGAATCCACCCTCCACTATAAATAGATCTGCTATACTTTGTGCAATTCAGAAGCTAATGTGGCATGGCAGTTTACAGTCTCACTTGGCATTGAACATCAAAAATTATTTATCCTGGCTAGGTAAATCAATAGTTAATTTACAATTATACTTTAAAGTCTAGAGTCTAATTGCTAAAAAATCTGTTACTATTCAGAGAAAGTCTTTCGACATGTGAAGACTACCGATGAGAGTTTGGCAGAACCTACATATACGTTGGCTAAAACAATTTGCCAAATAATAGCTGTGGAGAACCGATCTGCACTATGCGAATTCAGTGAACTGATTGCACCAGACATTATAGGACAGGAGACAAATTCTGAAAAGCTAGAACTTCTGCTATTATTTGTTCAAGTACATCATCCACGGGGAGCTACAATGTCTCAGGATGTCGCGTGCGCTTGTGATTGGGATAAATGGAATGCTATCTGCATGAACCTATACACGACCATTATAAGAGATTGCAATCCCAAGATACTGGATAAAAGTTTCCTCAAACTTGCATCGGAAGGTGTGTATTTTATTATATTAAATGAACCAATCAAAGTTACATTAAACGTTCGCTTGCAGTTTCCTGGCAATTGTTGCACAGATCTGAGGGCATTATCGATAATAGAAATTCATTGGATAATCCTGAAGATCTTCCACCTACAAAACGCAGGCGATTATCTGCTGTATTTAATGATCCAACGACTATGATCTTTAGTAAAAATTTAGAACAATCTTGGATTTGGATTCAGATCTCTGCTGCCTTAATAAGAAAATATCCAGATACTTTAAAGCCGGAGGATTTCCTGCCATTTCTTAAAACCGTTTCAGAGCTCCTGAAGCGCTCGTGCAACAATAAACCAGTTATGAATAGTGCCTGCGAGTTGGCAGCTGCAATTGTTTCGATTGAACAAAAATTTACTACTGGGATAGTGAAATCGAGACACACGAAGGAACACTGGGAAGAAATTTGGAGCACTGCCTTGAGGTAATCTGGGAACAATTAAAATTGTATATCAATCAATAATATCTTAATCTTAGAAAAGAATTGACGTTTCAGATATTTATCCATGAACCAGAATGAAGTAGCAGTCCACAATCTTTTACAGTCTGTCATAAGGTTCAAAAAAACATTAAATTTCAATGCTTTGCTGGATCTCTATGTGAGAAAAGTGTTAACATGGTCTTCGTTGAATTTCCATACATTGGTAGTACTCTGCGAAAGCAGTATAATATCAGACACCGTAATACAGTATAACGAATATAATGAAAGAAACAGTGAAGAATCAATCAGGAATGTACTAATAAAAAGAATTCTGGAAATTCCATGGAACAAAATGTCTACGCAGATCCCAGTGAAAGATTTATGTGATCTGCTTATCCGCATAACACTAAAGTCCTCGTATGAGAAGTGCCAAGACAATGATAATATATATCAGGAAACTATGTATAAAACTGTATCGATCTTACAGCATGGAATTTTAGAAGACACCGAATTGATTAATCTGAGAAATATTGAAAAATGTCATCTATCTGCCAATTTCGAAATCGACCTTTGCAGGCCTCTCAATTGCACTGCTTCGACAAAAGATCAGAAGCCTTCGATGAATATCTTGTACACAGAAAATGCTGTGGAATGTTTGGTCTCAAAGTTATTGAGTTTCGCTGAGAATTTCATGGACTCTGATATAAGCGTGCGTATAATGCATGCAACGATGATAGCCAAAGTCGCTTCCACAATGAAGGAATTAAATATGGATCCTGATAACACAAGAATAATCCTACTGAAAACCGCAGTCAAAGACATATTAGAAAATGTCTATATGTTCTTAGCAGATCATGAGAATATCGAGAAGAAGAAGCATAACTTCACTTGCATGGTGAATATTCTAAGAGCATTGACTGTACTGCACGATACTTCATATGAAAAAGGTATTACTGAAGTCATTACGTCACAGCTGACTGTTGAGATTGTTAAAAATATTTATATTTTACTTAACACCGAAGATGACACAATTGTGGAAGAGATATCAATAGCAAATACATATTTGGAGTACGAGGAACTGAATGCCAAGCACAAAGAATTGAGAAGAGATAAGAGTTTTGAGATTTACAAGCAGGATGTGATAAAGATGGAAGTGATTAATACCTTAATGAGTATGTGTTGCAAAGCTCAAAGATTTCAAAAAAATCTCTTGGACCACGTAATGAAGATCGACCTGTACGAATCATCTAGTATAACAGATTTGAGAATAGCCATGGTAGCCCTGAAGCGCCTGACATTATTGGAAGAAGATTTCATATCAAAAGATACTATTGAGATCCCAATAAAATTTCTACAAGGATTGTTCACTCGTTGGTCTGGAGATGAAGAAGCTGTACGATCTGTCTTAACAATAGTATCAGACTTCTTAAAGCACGTGATAAAGCATGGTGGCAATGATGAGACAATCATTGTGATGAAGATGCTGAATGATATTCATAATCTTATTTCTAAGAAGAGATACGGTCCATTGGTGGCTGTGGAATTCCTAAAGTGCCTTGGAGAAATTGCCAAACTGGATCCTAGTTTCTCCTGGTCGAAGTACAGCGACTTTACTGAGATCGACGATGATACTCCTTTCGTGGAGAAGGTCCTAGTGTACATAGAGAGTCCTTTCTACTTGGTCCAGCTGGAAGCTGTACAGTCGCTCTACATAATATTCTCGTTAAGTAACGTAGAATTTAAATGGCAGAAGAATTTCTTCAACAAATTGATCGCAGTCGTTAGGAAATCTTTTGTAGTTGATGAAGAACTAAGTGGATGGGAGAAAGTTGATGTGGAGACTACAAGGTTATCGGTTGCACTTTTGTCTTTGGCAGTTGTCATATGTGCCAGTGGTATGCTTCAATGTGAAGCTGTGCTTGCTTTATTAAAGATCACTGTTGATGAGAAGATAAACATTGATAAGGTGAGGAAGGTATTGCAAGTTATCGCCAATACTAAAAAGATGAAGGAACCGTGTCAGCTGGTTGAGGACAACATGAACTATATTTTAACACATTGGCTAATGTCGCAGTATCCTCTGGATAGTTTTCCGCGAGAGCTAGTGCGTTGCGCGAACGGCGAAGAGTTTTATCGTTCTTATATGCACATATTGGCACCTATTAAAATTCAAAAGTGTCAACTGACAGATGTCATTGATCTATGTAACAAATATCAGTTGTCATTCAAGGAAATGATCGACGAATGTTTCCCATCTATTTTATCATGGCTTTTACCGTTTGTCTGTGAAGAGCCTGCTAGATCTTCCCTTGTAACAGATACAGTGGATGCTGCATATGTTAATAAGATCTTCGTAAATCTAAGGTACAATAACAATGAATTCAAGTCTGTGTCAAGATTTTCAAACATGTTGCTGAAGAAATTGGACATGGTTTTGATAAGTTTTATTGAAAAATTGCACGACGAGATTCACTTTGCTAAACTGTTTAATCGGAAGCTTCATCTGCCGACTTCAGATCCATTGGAGTACAAGAATGAAACTGTTCTGAAGTGTTTGGATAACTTGAAGAAACTTCTTCCAGGGAAAGGTGGAGTTATTCAGACCAAACTGATTCAGTATTTAGCGTGTCAGGTGCCAAGTGTTATACAAAAAGTATTCCTACACTTTGCCTACAAGATATACAGTCAAAAATTTACGGAACAGAAGTTGAAAGCTTTTTATCATTATGCATATTTTTCGACCGCTGTTATACAAGAGTTAAGAGAGAATTATTTCGATGATATGTCTACGTTTATGATTCGAGATATCAGTCACACTTTGTTGAATCTTATCAAGGAGGACATACCTGTGCTTTCTGAACTGTGCTGTGAATTCTTTCTTCTTTTATTGAAATATGTGGTACCGATCAGAAGTAATGAGTTTAAGGATATCTTAAGTTTTATTGTGACAAGTCTCACGCCTATTGTACAGAACGGAAAGATACCAGTAGCTGGAGAATTATTAAAATACTTGATAGTAGACAAGAAAGAGATACTGAGCACTGCGATAGAAAAGCTAGACTCTTTTCCAAATCATGAAGCCTTTCACGAGATGAGAGAAGTTCATGATAGTCTGAGGTATGGTAATTACTCTGCGCACAGATTAGAAAAGGAAATTGAACATTTCTTAAATGCTGGCAACAACAAGAATTTGAATTGCTCCATCGAAGGGTTGTCTCACTTGAGACATCAGTTGTCAGCGAAGAAGAGTGAATTGAAAAATATGTACAACCATTTGGAAGGCTTACGTGGATTTGCTGAAGACTGTGCTTCGAGTTTACTTCATAAATTGATTTACAGACTTGTTAAATTGACGTCATCACCGGATCCTAATATCTCACTGGAAGCTGCAAAGTGTTTGGGCGAACTTGGACCAGCTGATTTAACAACCATGATATTATATCCAGAAAAAAGTCACCTCAACGAAGATATTAATTCCATAGAAATGCTTACATACAACATTGTAATTTTATTGTCTGACTTCTTGATCGATTCAGACCTCGAGCTACGTCAAGCAAGTGCAAATGGATTGTACACAGTCTTTGGTTCATTCTGGGGTCAAAAGTTGACTGATAAAAATTACTTAACGTCCTTAGAAGAAGCTATGGAAGAATTTGAGTTACGACTACGTATAGAATACGTCTGTCCATTTTTAAAGAAAGACAGAGAAGATGAGAAAAATATCAAAATTGATTTTAAGAGATTTAGATCCTGTTTCGACGTAGGAAACGATCTCTGGGTTGGAAAATTAACAAGATCGCACAACGAATGGATAACAAACGTAACGATTAACATAATCGAATGCTTCTCAGATTTTTATCTGACAGAATTGACACCAGTTTGCAGATTAAACGTACAATTTTGTGAAACGATCCTACCACGTATCTTCGTGCTGATTGTTTTGATGAAGAAAAAAGATGCGAGTATCATCTGTTCCTGCATTAATCAATTCTTCTACAATCACATTCATCATTCCGGTGAATTGGAGCAAACAAGCTCACCCAGTCAATCGCCAAAAAGAATTTGTTTGAATTACGAGTCTGTAAAATCTATGCTGAACATTGTTAACTTCATAAGAGTTCAGTGCAGTGATGTAATTCAGCTCGATTTGGATTACATCAACATAGCAAAAGCTGCACAATATTGTTCTGCATATTTTACGTCGATTCTCTTTGCAGAATTGTGGTGTGAATCTTTATTAAATGGTCGCCGTATTATAAGGGAGCTTCCTCTTATTGATTACATTTGCGAAGAGTATCCAGAGAAAGGGAAAGTGCTTCAAGATATTTTAAAAGAAGCTTGTATCGAAATTGGTGATCCTGATGCTATTTATGGTTGTGGCTCTTCGCACTTGCTGGATCGTTCTTCGCGAATTCAACATTACACGCATCTGCGACAATGGGACAAAGTTATGCTGGCTCAGGACGTGGACTTGTGTTACGGAAACAGTGTAGCAACGAGAGGTAATTAAACATAGTGATGAAAAAAGATAATCATCTTCCTTAATCATTTTTTTTTTTCTTAGGTCTATTGAATGCTTTACAACATTCTGGTCTTCATTACCTCGCCGGTCGTTTTATGCAAACTATTGATAGAGCCCAAGAAAATATTGATGATTTTGTCTACGATAATGCTTGGAGACTTGCTGATTGGAATATTTCTACTGCGAGACAAGTGAGAAATTCACTGAGAGACGGTAATGATTGTCCACGTGGTGTCATCAATGATGATTATAATTTCTTTCATTTCCAAGCACTGAAGAGCTTTCATGAGAGTAACACTGCTGGTGTAAAAGCTTTTCTGGACAGTGCTTGCAAATGTGTTATAAAAGCACTTCGAAACACCAGCTTAGGTAAGAACAATTTTTTAGATTCAGCAATATTGATTAATAAACTATATTAAAAATTGTTATTAATTACTCAGAGAGCAGCAAAACCGTATATCCCAAGCTATCTCAGTTGCATATGCTTCGTGAAGTAGAAGAGCTCAGCTCAGCGGAGCCAACTAATTATATGAATGTACTGAACAAGTGGCACGAAGAAGATTTTGTGAACACAAATGATTTTCAATACGTAGAACCAATATTGTCCCAAAGAATAATAATGTATCAAATAAAGGAATCATTAAAAAATGATCCAGTTATCAAAGATACTTTAATCAATACATATTTGAAAATTGCTGAGGTTGCCGCAGAGCAAGGATACCAGCAAACTGCAGCACGAGCACTAGGTAGGTATTATAAATTTAAAGAAAGAAAACTCATCCTTGACTTTTCAAAACTGCCATATCCTTTCCTTAGATTCTCTAAAGAAGCAATACAATCTTTCTGAAGAGATGCAAAACCAATTGGATTATCAAGACGCTCTTTTATCTTGGATAATGGGGGATCAGAACGTTGCTAGATTCCGCATGCGAAATTTGATGAGTAGAGATTCTCCGAGTCCGAGTCTTCGTGCGAAAGCATTAAGAATCTACGGAAATTGGATGGTAGAAACTAAATCTGAAAATCCACAGGTAATCTTACAGCTATGTAATTAATTGCAGATTCATCAATTTTCTTTTTTTAATACCTTCCTCCTACTCAGACGGTGATTCACAAATATTATGAACAGTCAATTGATATCAGTATGTCAATCAAAGAGCCGGAACCTTGCGACTTGAAAAATTTGTACGACACTCAGGCAGCTTTGGCTCAATTTGCTGATACTCAATATCAGCAAAGGGTTGCTTATGTACAATCGTCGAGATTTGAGAGTATGCGCGAGTGTGCTGAATATTCGCGAGATGCAGCAAGCAATTACAATAGAACAGCACAAGACGCTGATATGCTTACAGCAGTAATGTTGAGCAAGAAACAAAGCAGAAACGATGTTGCTGAATTGGAAAATATACAGATGGAGAAAAATATGTATCTGCTTTTAGCAATGAGGTCAGTAAATATATTATTATTAAATTTAATTTTATTGATTTTGATTTTACATAATAGAGTGATGTGTATCTCATCGTAGGTATTATATGCAAACTCTTCAAGAGACCGAAGACCATAACTTTATAATCTTCAGACTAGTGTCACTGTGGCTGGATAATACGTCTGATGAGAAGCTCAATGATCTCTTCGATAAAAATCTTGACAGAATAGCATCCCACAAATTTATACCATTGGTACCGCAACTGGCACCACATTTGAATGATGATTTGTCTCAGGGATTTGCTATGAAGATATATATGCTTTTGATGAGATGCGCCAAGGAACATCCTCACCATACGTTACCAGTTTTGTTAGCCTTAGCACAACTTTACAAGGACTATGAGTACACGAAAAAGTTACCACCAAAACCGGAGCAACGTGTACGTGGAGCGCAGAAGTTAATTAATGAATTGTTAAACTCGCATATTAAACCAATTATAAAGAATATGACTACACTAACGGATGCTCTGGTGCAATTTGCAAATTATGAATTTACGAGAAATAGTAAGATTTGATAAATATTTGTTCTGTACTCTTTTGTTACTGATGACTCCCAGGAATGTGGATATAACTGAATATTATTCTTCGCAGAGATTGCGAAGACTTGCAACATTCCAAGGCATCAAAAGATTTATAATGTGAAAGATCTTATCCATACTCTAGTGCCTAGTCTACCTATAGATATAAAAGTTAATAGAGATTACAAAAAGATTATAGGCGTTCGAAAATATTCGGAAATTTTTGAGTCAGTTGGTGGTATAAATGCACCAAAAAAAGTCACCTGCGTCGGAACAGACGGAATATCCAGGAACCAATTGCTTAAAGTTGGCATTACCTCCATTTTTCATTCGTGTATATTACTGGTAGGGTCAGGCGAATAGATTTAATCAATCTTCTTTCTTTATATTCAGGGAAAAGACGATATGCGTCAAGATGCTGTTATGCAACAAGTCTTTACTGTGATGAACTCTTTATTGAAAGCCAGTAAAGAAACTAAGCGAAGAAATCTCTATATTAGAACATACAAGGTATGCATTGTGCACAGTTCCTTTTGTGTATTTGGAAACACCAAAATCCTTATTTAAATATTTTATCGACAACTTTAATAACTTTGTTTATTACAGGTAGTGCCATTAACACAGAGATCAGGAATTTTGGAATGGTGCGAAGACACTCTGCCTATCGCAAAAATTCTTGTTGGCAGTGATTATTTATCTGGTGTGCACAAAAAATACTATCCAAAAGATTATACTGCGTTACAATGCAGAACTAATATTTCGGTATGCTTTCAGTTCTGATAGATGATACAAAATTTTGTCTGGATTCATTTAAAATAATTACTCTCTCATTTACAGAACGTAGCTGGTCAATCACATGATATAAAATTAAAAGCTTATTTGGATTGCTGCGAACACCTACAACCTGCTTTCCATCATTTCTTTACGGAAACTTATGTCTCACCAGAAACATGGTTCGAAAGGAGATTAGCTTATGTTCGCAGTGTAGCAACAACTTCTATAATTGGATATATCCTAGGATTAGGCGATAGACATTTGACTAATATTCTAATCGAC
The DNA here is from genome assembly GCA_030142635.1 of Trachelus troglodyta. Classification (NCBI taxonomy): domain Eukaryota; kingdom Metazoa; phylum Arthropoda; class Insecta; order Hymenoptera; family Cephidae; genus Trachelus; species Trachelus troglodyta. The sequence goes on along the minus strand of JARQTJ010000836.1, from coordinate 199,251 downwards.
AAAACCACAGCTGAAGTGATACACATTGATTTTGGTAAATATTTAAGTCATAAACATTTACTGATTCTGTATACAATGCTGCTTACAAAAATTTACAATAACAGGCATTGCATTTGAACGAGGCAAGTTACTGAAGACCCCAGAAACAATACCCTTTCGATTAACCAGAGATCTTGAAGTAGCAATGGGAGTATCTGGTGTCGAAGGTGTCATGAGAAGAAGTTGTGAGAAGACAATGAGTGTTTTACGTGAGCAAAGAGAAATCATTATAACACTTCTTCAAGTGTTGCTTTATGACCCTCTCTTTTATTGGGCTCAGCTTAAAAATGATAAGACGAAGAAGACAGTAGGAGGGAATCACAGTAAGCATTCGTTTCACTTGTACACAGTAGCTTTTTATGAATTTATAATTACAGTAATGATAATTCTTTTGTTATTTTACAGGTACAAGCGAGACCAATAAACTTGCCGAAAGGGCTCTTCTCAGGATAGAACAAAAACTTCAAGGTACAGAAGAAGGCATAGCGTCCAGTATCCCAGGACAGGTCGAACGTCTGATACAAGAAGCCAGAGATCCTGCCAATTTGTGTAAATTATATTACGGATGGCAGGCTTATTTATAAGTATAATAATATAATATTGTGATAATGACAGTTGTATATTGCATCGTTATTTAATATATTTTTTATCAGATTTTTAAACCCTGTATCCATTGTTTCATCATCGGGCATATATTTGCTTCCTTTACTTCTGCAAATTATCAGTGCAGTTTGCTGTTATAAATATTTACCTCTAAATTAGCATTTTTATCTCTGCTATATTTTACAAATGTCTCTGCTGTCACAGATGCAACAAATGTCAGGTAAAATGTATATAAAATCCTTTTTGCGGTGCACATAAATGTCAATTTTTAGACAGCATAATGTTCTCATTACGTTAACACTTATAATCTTTATTACTACTCGTGGCCTTGAACTAGATTAATGTAGGTGGTTGAACTTTGCTACTGAATAAATTTATAGACCAACAGAATCGTTGCAAGGATTCTGAATATCCTTCATATAGGATATTCTTGTTTAGTACATCAAATACATATAAGGCACTGGTCAAATACGTGTCAAGGTCAAGGACCTTGGTACTAGCTGACCGTGGCCACCAGTTACCAAATATTTTAGCCTTGTCTAAAGAGTCACACTGTTTCGCTTTCAACAGAGTCAAAATTTCTATAGGATTTCTCAGATTGGCTCATTAAATATCAAACATTGATAATAAAACTGGTATACAGCTGACGTTTTCAAGAATTTCATAAATGCCAAATATCATTCTCCATATACTTTCTCTATACAGTGAATCAAGGTGAGTATAAAAAATTGGTTTTGAGAAAGCAACTGAATTTCTAGTCAACCAAAATTCTGATGGGCTTACGCAATTTGAATGACATTGGCCCATTTTTTCAAAGTGTAATTCTCATAAAGAGAATTGTTTCACTTCCTATTATTCTTACTTCCTATTATTGTTATCGATAAATTATTCTGAATTTCCTCATAGATAATGAACAACAGAAACGACACGGTTCTTCCTGGCAATTTCTGAAAAACCAGTTTTATTTAACTGCATACAGTGAATTCCATGTCTACGTCAAGGACGGGTTTTATCTTTTGTGACTCTAGTTCGCGTATTCAAGGTAATATCGTCTACGTGAAATTATTTATACAAATGAATTACTTTTACAGTAATAAGTACATTTACTTTCATTAGTCAGTTTTACGTATTGGATGCACCTGTTTTAGCAAATTGTCTCATATACTATGTCGATAACGTTAGCCTCACATGTATTGAGAATTACATAATTGCTGGCAATTGGTTAAAGGGGAATTCGCCTTTGGGAAATGGCCTTTTAACGATGTCTGAATAACATTAATTCAAATAAGTTTCGCTACTTTGGTAGACTTTAATGATACATTCGCGAAATAATTGTTTATTCAGCTGATATTAAAAAAATTTGATAACAACAAATTTTTGCAAAATTGTCAATATTAAGAGAAAATATAATTAATGCAGATCTTGTGCCGGGATAACTAAACGAACGATTTTTATTCCTCGATAATTATCATATGCATTTTCAGTTATTCATTTATTTGATGGCGCATTTGCATTTAACGTTATCTCCAAGAAAACTATTAAGCAACTTAAGTCAGTCGGACACGGGTAATGCAACAAGAATAATTTCCATAAAGATAATATCAACAAAGTAGCTAGCCTTGGAGAGGACAGGTTTCTTCTGACAACACCCATTGTCAATTACAAAGCATCCGGAAACCATTAACTCATTGTGAAATCCGGTCCGCGACACGATTACCAAAAAGCAGCTCTTAATTTCATTAAAAACGATAAAGAGACGATTTTGCACTTTGCTCAGGCATTAAGATAAAATCATCGGATGTAACTGCAAATGCAGAACGAAGCGTTGCAGTTGCAACTGATAAAAATGACAATTCACTGCACTCAATCCGTATGTTAAACTTAAGAAACCTATAAGATACAGTTTTACACAGATGCAGATTTACTGTTTACATTTGGTTTTGTGAAGTGAGAAAAAAGAAATTATTTTTCTTAGTCAAAACCTAATAGTATACCTAATACTCCCCAGTGGATTTCTTAGTAACTATTATATCATTCACTCTCTGTCTAGGAGAAGCACTGATATCCTCCTACTTTTAATCCATTCAATTCCCTCTCCTTCTATCCATATTGAAGGTTCATATAAAAGATGCAGGACAGTTCTACGCGCTTCAATGTGAACATCAGCCAAGCCATGAACGGACACGGCAGAATTAACTTCCTGCTCCAAGTATTTTTCTGTTTCATTGTATTCGCTTCGAGTGAGGAGACTAAGCAGAGTGAGTCATTAATAAGTTGATTAGTAGTGCAGTTAAAAAATTAATGACAAGCCTCATCTACGTGATTGCATATTAAAAGGAAACGAGTCTCACAGAAACAAATTGAAGATTGTTCTCAGGTGCAGTGTCCAGGACCATTGACGTACTACAAGGATGTCGGCTGTACTCCTGTGTTCAAGGACGAAGGAGATTGCTGTGCCTACAAATACAATTGTGATCATTTAAATGATAGATCACCAAATAAGTGTTACATTAATAATAGCAGCTACAACATTGGAGAAAGTCTCAGGGACGAAGATGCGAATCCCTGTGACATTGGATGTTCCTGCATAGACGGAAGAAGTTCGTAAGTAAGAATTAATTGTCCAAACAATGTGATTCTCATAATTAATTAATTAAAATTAATTTACAGAGCACGTTTCGCATGCGCCATCGTAGACTGTTTCTTCGGCCCCGTTCCGCCAGGTTGTTACAGGAAACGTAACGTCAGTGAATGCTGTCCAGGTTCAGTGGTTTGTCGTGAGTAATATATCATCTGCTCATCATGTGTCTCTTAGAAGAAAAAAACAAGTGATGCTTTTTATTTTATCTTAGCTGAAGATAAATCAGATATCCCCGTATGCGTTGTGGATGGTGTAACGTACAAGGACGGAGAATTCTTCACGCCAAAGAATGAGCCAGAGAAAAGTTGCACGTGTCAGGAAGGCTATACAGGTATTTACAATCGCAAGGCGCTGTTTAAGATCCGGAGTCCTGTCCGATCGCTATGTTATATTTTTTTTCAATTTGCAAACTTTGATTATTCAGGTCAAAATATTGAGCCGTTCTGCATAACTCCGAGCACCACGTGCGGTACAGATTTGCATCATAATGAAGATATTGCCGAGAAATGTATCCCAACGTATTACTCTACCCAAAATCCTGCTACCAGTTGCAGTGTAGCTTGGAGATGTCGTAAGTTTCCCTGGATAAGATAACAAATCAATAGACTGGCTGTCAATATTGGATATAATTATTTTGTATTTTAGAAAACTCAAACGATACCGTAATATCATATAAAAGTAAATCCGCATCCTCTGAGGAAGACTCTTCTGGTGATAAAGGTAAATTCCATTTGTTCAATTAAATTAAACCAGGTGGATATACCTGGCAGTTTAATAGTTGAATCCAATTATTCACTATCTTTTTTTTTCTAGAAGGTATGACCTGCACATTCGGTAACCTGACTATGAATGTCGGGGACGAGCTTAATCAAGGTACAGATTATAGTTCGGTATGCGTTAAGTGCGTTTGCGAAATTCCACCTACGCCAACGTGTCAACGTCTTGATGATAATGAATGCGATGTTACAAATCATTCTCTGGGTGATAAATGATTCTTGAAAAATATATGATCGATAATACTTTAATACGATTTGAAGTTCGAGAAGGGATGAAGAACTCGAAGTAGGCTTGTTAGTAAAACATTACTATAAGCAACGTTACTATAGCTACTAATAATGTTTATTAAAGCCAAAGATCATCTTCGTAACATTTTATATAAAGACGAAGAATATTAAAACGTAAGCAATAAAGAAATGTACTTTCTACTACTTCATTCAAGCTTCTTTCATATAGTGCGCTTCATTCGCGCTATTAACTACTAGTGGACGACCTGCCAATTACACGCAATCTCGTTAGTTGTATCAATGAAATCACGTATTCTGTCCTGTATGCGCATCTTTGTACCAGGAACTCCGAGAGGTTATGTCAAATTGGTTGCTAGTGAAACGCAACGAAGTTTTGCGCAAGAGATTGCGTTACGATAGAATTATCAGCTTTAGCTGGAAATACAGAGTGACTCGTTGCAGTTTCAACCGATAAATATGTTATTCACTGACTCAATCTCTATGTTAAAACTTAGAATTATCACACAGTTTTATACCCATGCGCATCTACCGTTTGCATTTGGTTTTGTGAGGCGAGAACAAAAAATATCTTTCTTAATAAAAACGTAATCGTTTTAAATATTGCAGTGGACTTTCCAGTATCTATACTACAGCTGTCACTCTCCGTATTAGAGAAATACTGATATCCTTCCACTTTTCTACAATTCACTCTGCGTGCGATACGTTTGCGAAGTGCAATCTACGCCAACGCATTGTAACCAATACATCCGAGGATATTAGCATCGCGGTAATAATAAGATCCTGCTAACCCGAATAACCTTAAACATCAAGTAATAAAAATCCGTAGGCATCGCGACGCTCAATTCTTCCGCACCTTTCAGGTCCCCTGGCCTACCGCCGATGGGTATATAAACGGCGACGCTTCGCGACTCGAGTATTCTATCACCTGAGCTAGCTAGCTTACCTTTAGTACCTTGACCAACATTTCTAGAGGAACTTCTACTCTTGTAATCGAGCAAACAGTCTCTTCTGTCAGATAGAATCAATTTCTGCATTTCAATTGGGTCGTCACTTTGACACGTTTGATCATTGTTCCGTTTCCGCTATACATGCCATCCTAACTTTGTTTAACACTAGATTTACGGACGTTGATTATCAGCGTCAAGAAAAATGACTGAAAAATAATACTTATAATTTCTGTACCTTTAATTTTCGAATTGCACACCTCTGTCACGCACCTTTAAATTCCACACTAACCGCTGCGGGTTTACAATTCGCCCTAGTGTGGAGTTTAAGGGTTTAACATGAAATTTGAAATCCGTCAAAGTGACGGGTTCCGTAAATCTAGTGTTAAAGACTCGCACAACTAGCTACTCTGCGAATGAGCTTCTCACTTCGCCGAGATAGCAACGTTGTTTTAGATAGGACCACGTCTACCTGTGATCACGAATTCCCTAATGGAAGACTGCTCAACAGCACGACGCTTATATTTTAACGAGTCAATTCTGTAATCAAATTCCGCTGGTCGGAGGCTGCTTTCAGACACGATTCCATATTTCATTGATACAATCAGAATAAGAACCAAGATAGGATCAAACGAGACTAGAAGTACCTATGATTTCCGTTCCCGTCAGACATATCGTGTTAGGTAAACCGCGTGTAACAATCTTATTGATACAATTGACTTTACGATCTCTAATCTTTTGTATATACCATCTATAATAATTGCTACTTTTCGCTGACGTTTATATTCATTCTTTGCTTACCAATTCCTAGCATTCTCTAGGCTGGACCTGCACTAATTCTCTTTGTATTCCGTAATAGGACAATATAATTTCCTTTTGTAATTTGTAAAACAAAGTCTCACTTTCATTTGTTTCGCCTGATATCTTCCTTAAATTCCTAACAGTCGATTCTGGCTCGTACCCGCCGTTCTGGCACGATCTGGAGAACCACATCGTGCAAATAAGGTTACAGTACAGATATCTTAATTTTTATGATTGCAATTCTGCAAAGAAGTTTCTAGGTAAAAAATGACTTTGTATATATAATATAGAGAATTTTTGAATTCTATTTATGTGAAGCTTGAGAAGTAAAGAACTTTGGGTAGACTTGTAAGCGAAATTTGACTGAGATGCGAATATTGATGTTTATTAGAAGCCAAAAACCGAAGGACGTTAAAACGAGAGCAATAAATTAATATACTGGTCCCTCTTGGCAGATTTGTTCTGGTTTAAAGGGCGCTGGACTCGTAAGTGTACTTGAACTTTTTATTCGAGAGAACCCACCCTCCGGAATTTTATTTTATTTTGATTGCTAAAAATCACGCTACCGAACGAGAGATTAACGCAATTGTTTTTTTTTTTTCCTTTTCACTCAAACTTCATCGAATCGTCCGTCAGCTTACGTCAGGATGAATACAAAATTTACTTTTCTTCGACAATCTTTTGACTGAGAAACTTTCAAATGAGATTAACAAGGTCGACAATATGAGCGTGTCTTTAAAAAATAATTGACTTTTTTACTAGAACGTTCTTTTTCCTGATTCCGAAATAGTCGGTAAACCTTTGAACATACTGACTGTGATCTTTCTCGTATAACTTTAGACTCGCCTCTTAGATAAAATTGTAAAAATTCGTCGTTAAAAAAAAAAGTCGTTAGCACGTTCGTTCATACAGATAATGAAATTAATATCAATTGCCCTCAATCTGCATATTAAATTTCAGATTCACAAAGTTTTAACCGATGCGCATCTACTGTTTGCATTTAAATTTCATTAAACGAGAAAAAGCAAAATATATCTCATAGTCACAATGCAGTTTTCACTGGGATTTCCAGTGTCCGTCTGACACCAGTCACCTCCTGGATAAGAGAAGCACTGATATCCTTCCACTTTTAGCAAATTCCATTCCCAGTTCTTCAACTACACTGAAAGTTATTATAAAAGATGCAGGCACAGCTTCACGAGCTTCAATGTGAACATCAGCCAAATCATGGACGGACGTGGCAGAACTTTCCTCCTGCTCCAAGTATTTTCCTGTTTCATTGTCTTCGCTTCGACTGAGGAGACTAAGCAGAGTGAGTCATTAGTTAATTGATTAGTAGTACAATCGCAAAATTAATAATAAGTCTCACCTAATATGATTGCATATTGAACTGAAACTAGTCTCACAGAAAGAAATTGAAGATTGTTCTCAGGTACAGTGCCCAGGACCACTGACGTACTACCATGATGTGGGATGCACTCCCGTGTACAAAAAAGAAGAAGATTGTTGTGCCTACAAATACAACTGTGAGCATCTAGATGCTAGATCACGAAATAAGTGTTACGTTAAGAACAGGAGCTACGAAAATGGCGAATCTTACGCGGTGGATGAAAACCACCCTTGTCATACATGTAATTGCAGAGTCAAAGCTACTTCGTATGTGAGAATTGCAATTTCGAACAATTTAATTGTGACGTACGATTAATTAATATCAATTTACAGAGCACGCTTCGATTGTACTTATTTATGCTGTTTGGCTTACAAGGCTCCCCACGGTTGCTATTACGACAACAAGCCTGGTCACTGTTGCGTAGGACCGATAATTTGTCGTGAGTAATATATGATTTGCTTACTTGAATATACTATCGTACCGCTTTGATACAAGAGAGCCGTCTTTTATCACTTGGAATGAGAAATTAGTAATGAATTTTCTTTTATTGTAGCTAAAAATGGATCGAAGATTCCAGAGTGCGTTGTGGATGGTGTGACGTACAAGGGAGGAGAATACTTCACACCAAAGAATGACCCATGGAAACGGTGCTCCTGTCGGAAAGGATATACCGGTATTTATATTTGCAAGGCGGACTTATTAAGATCTGGAGTTATTTCGGATCACTTTGTTATATATTAGGTTGGGGAATAAGTTCATAGCGTTTTTATTAAAGACTTTTATTTAAAGAAGCGCTGCGAACTTATTCCCCAACACAATATTTGCTGAATTTTCCAACTCTGATTATTCAGGTGATAACATTGAGCCCTTCTGCATAACACCGAGTACCAGGTGCAGTACAGACTTATATCATAATGAAGATATAGCCAATAAATGTGCCCCAACATATGACTCGGATCAAAATCCTGCTACCAGCTGTAGCCCATCCTGGCGCTGCCGTAATTTTTCTTCAAAAGATAATAAATCAATCGAGTGTCCATAGTTGTTGTTTAAGATGTTTTTGTATTTTAGAACATTCCAACGATACTGTAATACCAAATCCAAATGGAACCAAACTCTCTGCAGAAAAAGCTTTTAGTGGAGAAGGTAAATTCCATTTGTTCTATTTGATTAACAATTATTGCCACAGGCCGATATATATATTATTAGAAGCGTATATGTCGATCGGCCGTGACAGTAAAAGGGTTAAATCAGTCGAATGTTATTAGCAATTGGATTGATTTACTTTTCTTTTTTTCTATAAGATCTGACCTGCAAATTTGGCAACCTGACAATGCATCTCGGGGATAAGCTGAGTCAAAACACCGGCTCCGATTCAGAATGTGTGAGATGCGTTTGCGAAGTGCCGCCTACACCAACATGTAAACGTCTTGGTTATTATGATTGCAGTTCTGGAGATAATTCTCCGAGTGGAGAATCACTTTGAATATATATTATAGTGAATTTTTGTATTCTATTTGAAGCTTGAGAAGTAAAGAAGAACTTAGCGAAATTTGATGGAGCTCTGAATATTTATATTTATTAGAAGCCAAAAACCTAAGAATATTAAAACATTAGCGATAAATAAATATCCTGGTCCCTCCTGGTAGATTTGTTCTGGCCTAAGGGGCGCAGGACTCATGATTTTACTTGAATTTTTTATTTGAGAGAACCCGTACTCTGGAATTTTGTTTGCTCGCTAAAAATCACACTATCGAACAAGAGATTAAACGCAACTGTTTATTTTCTTTCGTCGCTCAAACCTTATCGAATCGTCGGTCAGTTTATGTCAGGATGAATGCAACATTTATTTTTTTCGATAACTTTTAGTCTGAAAAACGGTCAGATGAGATTAACACGGTTGATAATATGCGCAAGACTTTAAAATGTAATTGATTTTTTTTCTTAAACGTTCCTTTTCGTGATTCCAAAATAGTCGATAAACCTTTGAACCTAGTGACTGCGATCTTTCTCGTATAATTTTAGACTCGCGTCTCAGATAAAATTGTAAAAACGTTCGTAGTGATAATAAAATTAATATCAACTGTCCTCAATCCGCATACTAAATCTAAGAATCACAAAGTTTTAACCGATTCGCATCTACTCTTTGCATTTAAATTTAAATAGACGAGTGAAAGGAAAATATATCTCATAGTGAAAACGCAATAGTCTTAAAGTCTCCAGTGGGATTCCCAGTATCGGGATGACATCTGTAACCTCCTGGATAAGAGAAGCACTGATATATTTTCACTTTAGCAGATTCCGTCCCCACTTCTCCAACCACAATAAAAGTTCCTATAAAAGATCCAGACACAACTACACGAGCTTCAATGTGAAGATCAGCCAAATCATGGCCGGACGTGGCAGAACTTTTCTCCTGCTCCAAGTATTTTTCTGTTACTTTGTCTTCGCTTCGGCTTTGGAGACTAAGCAGAGTGAGTCATGAATTAGTTGATTAGTAGGACAATAGCAAAATTAATTAAAATTCTCACCTAATGCGATTACTTATTAAAATGAAATGAGTCTCACAGAAAGAATTGAAGATTGTTCTCAGGTGCAGTGCCCAGGACCACTGACGTACTACGAGGATGTAGGATGTACTCCTGTATACAAAGACGAAGGAGACTGTTGTGCCTACAAATACAACTGTGACCATCTGGATGCTAGATTACCAAACAAGTGTTACATTAAGCACAGAAGCTACGAAAATGGCGAATATTACGGGCTGGATGCCAACGACCCTTGTGCTACATGTCACTGCTTCGTCGGAGCTACTTCGTACGTGAGAATTGCAATTCCGAACAATTAAATTGTTATGTGGGCTTAATTAATATCAATTTACAGAGGAAAATTCATGTGCGCCATGCCGCAATGTTGGGCTCCTCCTGTTCGCAAAGGTTGTTACCTGGACCGTAGGATTGATGAATGTTGTTCAGGATCAGTAATTTGTCGTGAGTAATATATGATTTGCTTATTTGAATATATTATAGTACTTCTTTGATACAGGAGAGACGTCTTTTACCATTTGGAATAAAAAATTATTAATGATTTTTCTTTTTTGTAGCTAAAAAGGGATCGAAGATTCCAAAGTGCGTTGTGGATGGTGTGACGTACAAGGCAGGAGAATACTTCGAACCAAAGAATGACCCATGGAAACGGTGCACCTGTCGGGAAGGATATACGGGTATTTATAATTGCAAGGCGAACTCGTTAAGATCTGGAGTTATTTCGGATTACGTTGTTATATATTTGCTTCATTTTCCTACTCTGATTATGCAGGTGATAATATTGAGCCCTTCTGCATAACACCGAGTACCAGATGCAGTACAGATTTATATTATAGTGAAGACATTGCCAATAAAGCCGCCCCAGCATACGGCTTGGATCAAAATCCTGCTACCAGTTGTACACAACTTTGGCGCTGGCGTAAGTTTTCCCCAAAAAACAATAAATCAATCGAGAGCCCATAATTTATTGTAAGATTTTTATGTATTTTAGAACACCCGAACGATAGTGTAATACCAAATCCAGATGGACCCACAGCCTCTAAAGGAAATTCTTCTGGTGAAGAAGGTAAAATCCATTTATTCTACTTGATTAACACTTTGCTAGCCACAGGCCCATATATTTACTTTTAGAAGCGTATATATGTCGATCCGCCGTGACAGTAAAAGTGTTAAAGCAGTTGAATGTTATTAGCAATTGGGCTGATTTTATTTTCTTTTTTTCTATAAGATCTGACCTGCAAATTTGGCAACCTGATCATGAATATCGGGGATGAGCTTAGTCGAATTACAAACTACATTTCACGCTGCGAGAGATGCGTTTGCGAAGTGCCGCCTACACCAACGTGTAAACGTCTTAATGATAAGGATTGCAATTAAGCAGATAATTCTTCGAATAGAAAATGACTTTGAATGTATATTATAGAGAATTTTTGAATTCCATTTGATGCTTGAGAAGCAAAGAAAAACGTTGAGTGGACTTGTTAGCGAACTTTGACTTAGCTGCGAACATCGATATTTAATAGAAACCAAAAACTGAAGAATATTAAAACATAAGCAATAAATAGGCACTTTGCAGATTTATTCTGGCTTAAGGGCGCAGGACTCGTGATTGCACTTGAATTTTTCATCTCAGAGAACCCGTTCTCTGAAATTTTTTTTTATTTTGCTTGATAAAAATCACACTACCGAACGAGAGATTAACGAGATTGTTTGTTTTCATTCTTCGTTTACATTTTATCAAATCGCTCGCCAGCTTATGTCAGGATGGATACAAAATTTTTTTTTTGATAAACTTTAGACTGAAAAACGTATAGATGAGATTCACACGGCCGACAATATGCGCATAACTAAAATGTAGTTGACTTTTTTACATAAACCTTTTATTTCGTGATTTCAAAATAGTCGATAAATATTTGAACACAATGACTGTGATATCTTTTCCGTGTAATTTTAAAATCGCCTATCGGATAAAATTGTAAAACTTTACTAAAGCCGTTAACACGTTCTTTCGTACTGGCAATTAAATTAAGATCAACTGTCCTCAATCTGCATACTAAATTCAATATTCACGCAGTTTTAACCGATGCGCATCTACTGTTTACATTCAAATTTCATTAGACGAGTAAAAGAGAAAGTGCATCACATTATTAAAATGCAAAGTCTCCAGTGGGATTTTCATTGTCCGTCTGACACCGGTCACCTCCTAGATAAGGGAAGCATTAATATCATTCCACTTTTAGCAAATTCCATCCCCAGTTCTCCAACTACACTGGACGTTCCTATAAAAGATGCAGGCACAGCTTCACGAGCTTCAGTGTGAAAATCAGCCAAATCATGGACGGACACGGCAGAACTTTCCTTCTGCTCCAAGTAATTTTCTGTTTCTTTTTCTTGGATTCGACCGAGGAGACTAAGCAGAGTGAGTCATTAATTAGTTTATTAGTAGTACAGTAACAAATTTAATTACAAGCCTCGCCTGCGCGATTGCATATCAAAAAAGAAACGGGTCTTACAGAAACAAATTGAAGACTGTTCTCAGGTGCAGTGCACAGGACCACTCTCGTACTACGATGACATGGGATGCACTCCTGTGTACAGAAACCAAGGAGATTGCTGTGCCTATAAATACAACTGTGACCATCTAGATGCTAGATCACCAAATAAGTGTTACATTAAGAACAGGAGCTATGAAATTGGAGAATATATAAGTCGTGATGATATAAATGTATGTGACATTAGATGTGTCTGTGCAGCTGAAGGAAACTCGTAAGTAAGAAATAATCGTCGGAACAATCTAATAGTCATAAATGATGAACTGAAATTAATTTATAGGGCAGACTTTTGGTGTGTGTTCAGTCGTTATGATTACGATCCCCGCATTGACGCCAGGTGTTACCTGAACCGTAACATTCATGAATGTGGTCCAGGAACAGTAATTTGTCGTAAATAAAATATCATCTGCTTACTTGAATATTTTATCATATTATTTTCATATCGGAAAGGCGTCTGTTATCACTTGAAACTAAAAACAAGTAATGACTTTTTTATATTTTAGCTGAAAACGAGTCGGAGATTTTACAGTGCGTTACGGATAGGCGTACGTACAGGAGTGGAGAATTGTTCGTGTCAATCAAGGAGCCGCGTAAAATATGCATGTGTCAGGAAGGCTATACGGGTATTTATAATTGCAAGGCGAACACGTTAAGATCTGGAGTTATTTCGGATCACCCTGTTATGTATTTACTGAATTTTTCAACTCTGATTAATCAGGTGATGATACTGAACAATTCTGTAAAACGATGAACAGTTGCATTCCATTCTTCTATCGTAGTGAAGACGCTGCCAATAAAAGTGTCCCAATATACGAATCGTATAAAAATATTGATATCAGTTGTAGTCACAATTGGCGCCATCGTAAGTTTTCCTCAATAAGATAATAAATGAATGGAGGGTCAATCAGTGTATCATGTATAATGCTTTTGTATTTCAGCACAACCGAACGATACTGTAATACCAAATCCAAATGGACCCACAGCCTCTGAAGGACACTCTTCTGGTGGAGAAGGTAAATTACATTAATTCTACTTGATTAACACTTATTGCCACAGGCCGACATATCTATTTTTAGAAGCGTATATGTCGACCGGCCGTGACAGTGAAAGGGTTAAATCAATTGAATGTTATTAGCAATTGGATTGATATACTTTTCTTTTTTTCTATTAGATCTGACCTGCAAATTTGGCAACCTGACCATGAATCTCGGAGATAAGCTAAGTCAAAACAAAGAATCCAATTCAGAATGTGTGAGATGCGTTTGCGAAGTGCCGCCTACACCAACTTGTATACGCCTTGGTTATCATGATTGCCATTCTGGTGATAACTCTCCGAGAATATCACTATGAATGTATGTTATAGTGGATTTTTGTATTCTATTTGAAGCCTGAGAAGTAATAAAGAACTTAGCGAAATTTGATGGAGTTCTGAATATTTATATATATTAGAAGCCAAAAACCTAAGAATATTAAAACATAAGCAATAAATAAATATCCTGGTCCCTCCAGTCAGATTTGTTCAGGCCTAAGGGGCGCAGGACTCGTGATTATACTTGCATTTTTTATATGAGAGAACCTGACCTCTGGAATTTTTTTGCCCGCTAAAAATTAGACTACCGACCAAACGATTAAAGCAATTGTTTATTTCCTGTTTCTCTCAAACTTCATCCAATCGCCCATCAGCTTACGTCAGGATGGATACAAAATTTACTTCTTTTTCGATAACTGTTAGACTAAAAAACGTTGAAATGAAATTAACACGGTCGACATTATGCGCATGACGTTAAAATGTAATTGGTTTTTTTACTTAATCGTTCCTTTTCGGGATTCGAAAATATTCGATAAACCTTTGAACCTAGTGACTGTGATCTATTTCTCGTATAATTTCACATTCGCCTCTCAGATAAAATTGCAAAAACTCACGAAAGCTTTTAGCGCGTTCGTTCGTACTGATAATAAAATTAATATCAACTGTCCTCAATCTGCATATTGAATCTAAGATTCACAAAATTCTAACGAATGCGCATCAACTGTTTGCATTTAAATTTCGTTAAACGAATAAAAGGAAAATATATCTCGTTGTCAAAACACGAAATCTACAGTGGGATTACAGTGCCCGTATGACACCGATCACCTCCTGGATAAGGGAAGTACTGATATCTTTCCACTTATAGCATATTACATTCCCAGTTCTCCAACTACACTGCAAGTTCGTATAAAAGATGCAGGCACAGCTTCACGAGCTTCAGTGTGAAAATCAGCCAAATCATGAACGGACACGGCAGAACTTTCCTCCTGCTCCAAGTATTCTTCTGCTTCTTTGTCTTCGCTTCGACTGACGAGACTAAGCAGAGTGAGTCATTAATTAGTTGATTAGTAGTACAGTAACAAAATTAATTAAAAGCCTCACCTGTGCGATTGCATATCAAAAAAGAAACGAGTCTCACAGAAAAAATTGAAGATTGTTCTCAGGTGCAGTGCACAGGGCCACTGGCGTACTACGAGGATGTGGGATGCACTCCCGTGTACAAGAACGAAGGAGATTGTTGTGCCTACAAATACAACTGTGACCATCTGGATACTAGATCACCAAATAAGTGTTACATTCAGAACAGAAGCTATGAAGTTGGAGAATTTGTAAGTCGTGAAGATATAAAAGTATGTGACGTTACATGTGTCTGTGCAGCTGGAAGAAACTCGTAAGTAAGAAATAATCGTCTGAACAATTTAATAATCAAAAATGATTAATTGATATTAATTTATAGAACAGGATTCTGGTGCTTCTACAGGCGTTATGAATATAATCCCCTCCCTGGTCCCACGTGTTACCTGAAACGTAACATTCATGAATGTAGTCTAGGAACAATAACTTGCCGTAAGTAATATATAATTTGCTTACTACAATACATTGTTATATTATTCTCATATCAGAAGGGTGTCTGTTATCACTTGAAATCAAATACACGTAATGGCTTTTCTTTTATTTTAGCTCAAAATGTATCGGAGATTTCATATTGCCGTGTGGATGGGGATAGGCACATGATCGGAGAAATGTTCACACCACTAAATGAGCCAGGAAAATGGTGCATGTGCCAGGAAGGCTATAATGGTATTTATAATTGCAATGCGGACTGATTAAGATCTGGAGTTATTTCGGGTTACGTTGTTATATATTTGCTGAATTTTCCAACTCTGATTATTCAGGTGATAACGTTGAACCATTCTGTATAACAACGATTGGCAGATGCAATACAGACTTATATTATAACGAAGAGATTGCTAATAAAAATGCCCCAATATACGGCCTGTCTGTAAATCCTGCTACCGGCTGTACTAGCTATTGGAGCCGCCGTAAGTTTTCATCAATAAGATAATACATTAATAGAGTATCAATCAGTATCGTGTATAATGCTTTTGTATTTTAGAAAACGCGAACGATACTGTAATACCAAATCCA